>JAUBOC010000050.1:358114-372400 GCA_032275365.1 Anablepsoides cearensis
AGAAATTAAGAATCTATTATTCTAATATAAAGTTCTTATTTTTCTACTGAAGTGAAAAAAAAAAAAAAAAAGGGAGTGAGAATGGGCTGCACTGATGGTGGTAAGCTGCAAGGCTGCCATATACAGGGGCCACCGGGCCCTTTGACCACTAGCAGGTAAGGCGGGTAAAGTGTCTTGCCCAAGAACATAACCCACTGGTTATAGGACAAACTGCCTACCTCCTGAGCCACTGCCACACCTGACATGACAATTATGATCAATTATGGATCCACTTGAGAGAAGCAAAATCCTTTTTAACTTTTTAACATATTGTAGGAATTTGTATGTAATTGGAGTTTGTGCACCTTAGCAAATTGTTATGATGTTTCATACAGGTATGTTTAAATGTACATTATAGAATATGTACATGTTTTTATTCAGTTTTGTTTGTTTTATTTTTAAGTATTTAGTACTTTGTTTCCTGCCACAGGGACTGCAGATGGAGGTTAGCTGATAGCTACAATCTGGTACAGTACATCTTCAGTTAATTAAGTTTAACGTTTTTCTGTGCTTGGTCCCTGACACGTAAACAAATAAACGGTGGTGACGGTCGATGAAGAGTCATTTGGGGAAAGAAACGTATACACATATTTGTTGAGTAAAGTAAAGTATTAGGGCTGCACAATATTAAAAAATCCTGTGATGGCAATACTATTTGTAAAAACTGCAATAACAACATCAGGTGCGATATGTGTCTATTTTTTTCTTTCCTCTTTCTAATCTGCACTTCCTTCTGTGACCTTTAGCATTTTTGGCAAGGTCATTTGTGTGTGATTCTGTCCTACTGGTTAAATATTGCATTAGCATGAAACATACAACTTATAAACTCTTGAAATACATTAGACAACAATTATTGCATTCCAACCAGTCCTTTGAAATAAGAATATTGCACACACTGATATTGCGATGACGCTATATTTGTGATATAATGTGCGGCCCTATGCAGATAGGTGTGTCGAGTTATATCTGCTGTAAGGTGTGCAAACTACAACAGTACAAGCTACAGATGGTGTGCAGAAAATAAATCTTGACATTCATCAGTGTAGCATAAACACAATAAATAGACATAGAGTCAGTCTGCATGACCAGTTGTCAGTGTCATGTTTGTTGTTCCTTCCTGTCTCAGGTGAAAGCTTGTGAAACTAACAGTGTTGTAGGTGATGGCACTGATCGTCAACACTTCATCACTGTGGTTCTGTGTAAAGAGATTTCCATCACTTGTAGTAACATCTTTTTATAAATTTGCCGCTCAAGTCCCCTTTTTTGTTTTCCCTGCAGTGCAACGTTAGGTGTTCACAAAATTCTTCCACGCTTTATACAGCCCATCTGACTTCATGTAAAAAAAAAAAAGAGAAGGCAAAGCAAAAACGATAAAAAGACAGGTCTTACAATCAAAACGACTCGTTCAGCTTCTCATTGCATGTTACTGAACACTGAACCTTAAGGGCATCTCTCATCATCGTGAGGCTGCAGTTTGTAAATTTAGGCGAGTCTGTACTTTTTTATGACAAGCTGTGCGGCACAAATGCTGCGTCTGGGCTCTGCACACGCTGATTCCTGGTTTTTATTCTGAATTATATGAAGGCAGATCAAAGTTTTAAAACATCTTCTGTCGCACCATTTAGATAGAATTCCGAAAGCTTTACTGTATCTTCTTGTTGAACGTGGGTTACCTGTAAGGCAATAAACTGATTGTGTGACCGACAATGGTGATAAGATTTAAGCATTTTTTTTTTGGCTTGCAGATCTGATAGGCAGTATCAGAACCATGAAAGTCATGAATGAATAATCGTTTTTTTTTTTCCCCTGGCAAAAAAAAATGTAATCTCTTAAACTAAGAGGATTCATTAGGTTATTCTACACAGTACAAGTAAATAAATACGTCAGAGAGTGATATTAAAAACGTTGCACACTGACACTTCCTTCTTCATTTAGGGAAGAATTAACATGTGACACATTCTGTCACTGAAAGCTTACACATACACCTCACAGCAACAGGAATGCTTGGATTGAGTCAGAGGAGTTGTGCTACGTTTAGTTTACGTTTATGTGTTGTGCACATCGTGAAGCACACTAGCTCATAGCACCGAAAACATTTTTTTTCTCCAGCTATTTTCAGAAATGTTTTTTAAAAAAAATGTCTATTATTTATCAGCCGTCAGTACGTGCACATTTTGAGTTTGTTGATGGTATCGCTGTGAAAATGTGGCACGTGGTTGTAAGACTACACGGTTATGATAAACATGGCACAGCATCTCTGCACTCATTACTCAGGGAGGGGCGGAAACCAAAAACTAGTTATGTACACGAGGTTTAACAAGCTGCAGAACTCGTACGTACACAAACTGTCCTCAGCTCTGTGCAGAAGGTTCAGAAGCATTCGCTGTGTAGTTGTAATGTTGCCTGAAGAGCTGAGATGCAGTAATGGATTATGACAGGGCCTTTTCTCTACCTGCCTTCAGGGCAGTTAGTCATGTGTGGTTGAAGTCAAGTTAGCCCTCTCAGGACCTCGGAAGCATATTCTGTCAGCACCCTCCCGTCTCCTGTACAACATTTTGTTCATGTCATCTATCAATCTTTACCTTTGCTTTTTTTTTCTTGCTAAGCCCAGAGTAAGGCCCACAGCTGACAGTGGCTGCTGGTGCTTCTGTTACCACACAACTCAGCCCTCCCTCCCCTTCTTCGGCATGTTGGTAGAATGGGCCATCGAGCAGTAGACGGCCAATCACATGTGACAGTATGAGGACCGCAGACCTTCGGAGGAGGCTGTTTATGGCATAAACAGGCTCTGACAGCAACACTGACTAACACAACACACACGGCAACAGAAAGTGGAGCTATTTATATCGGCTAAAGCCTCCTCAACAACCAGGTGATGCTGCAGAGATGACGCATGGAGGAAAACAGCGGCACGGACATGAAAAAAGAAAAACAAAACAAAGCTCTTCCTGACAACACAATAAGTAAATGTGAGCAGTCAGCCTTCATTTAACCGGAACACCGTTACGCTGCCGAAATGTCACTTCAGTTTTTTTGTGAGAAGGCTGCCTGCTACAAGCTGTTGTCACAACACGCAGACAGCAGGTTAATGAAAGATGAATGGATGGGCACATCCTTACACACATTAAAGTGATGATGGCAAGGAGAATTTAGTAAAACAACATTCTTCTGTTTGGGTAAGACAGCAGTAAATGGAAATTCTTCACCTGGGTTATTTAATAACAGTTGAACATTTTTTTTTTTTTGCCAAATCCCTTCTTAAACAGACACAACTTATTCTAATGGTTTCTTTTTACTGCACACCCCCAAAGTGTGTGTAGTTTGTCAGATTTGTTATACGACAACTAAAATAAATAGGATTATTTGCTAAATGGCAAATATGTAAGATGTTAAGAAAATAAAAGTTGAGGCATGGATGGAGTTTGAGAAATAAAATGTACTCATAAAAGTGACACATTTTTATTGTTACCATGGGCGTAATTTGCAGGCGGGTTAGGGAGGTTGTGTACACAGCTGCACAGCACAAGGTAAAAAATTATTTTTGGAAAATTTAGAAATATAGGTATAAAAAAGGGAGGGGGTGAAGCCTTTTCTTAATTGTTGAACTGAACTGACATGAAACAGAAAAGGTGTAGAAGCAAAGAAAACAGGAAAGTTACGTAAATCACAGTAAATGCATTGCAATGTGTTTAAACCCCAAATTGTCTTGTATCATTTTACAAAAGTAAACTATTTGATAAATAAATAAATAAATAAATAAATAAATAAATAAATAAATAAATAAATAAATAAATAAATATAGGCAGACAGCAGAACTAAAGTTACGTCCTCTATAACTACGAAAACAGATTAGTGGTTTTCCTTTTTTGCAGAAAAAGCTGACTATGACCACCAAGGTTTGAACAAGTCATGGGGAGTCCTAATGAACAAACTGAACGAGCTGTAAGTGCTGATTGTGGCTCCAGGAGGAGCAATAGGAAAACTACCATTAGTGTTGTCATCTGGACGATAAGGCATACAGGGAATTAAAACAATGAGACTGAAAATCTGTTGATGCAGGTATAATAGGTGTGCACCTATAATAAATCCCTATTCTCCAAGTGTGAGTAGCTCTGTAATGAATTGTGCTAATGTTGCGATGCATGTAATGAGATGGGGCATCACTCTTTTGCACGTATCATACTCTAACATCAGGGTATGCACTGTGGATTTGTTATCTCTAAACCCAAATAAACTTTATAGCTATGATGAAGGCTGATTCAACAACCTGCTAATATTATTTGAGAAATTTCTACTGTATAAATCACATAGAGTTCTGTGCAACAAGACATGGATGTAAACAACAGAGCTGTAAATATACACAGAAAATATTAAGCTGAAGCTTGAGTCAAAGTTGCTCATATTGCAGCAAATAATCCACAAGTTTCAACAAATTCACAATCTTTAAAGTTGTACGGTGATTCTTATTTCAAAATGAATGCTGCTGCTGTCTGACACCTTGATCACACCTTGGTCAAATAATCACTTATCCAAAACTACCTCATCAACACTGAGATATAAAAATGGCAAAAACAAGAGCAGGAATAATTGAAAACAATAAAATCTGTTTTGTTGTGTTCTAGAAATTTAAGAACAAAAAACCACTTGCTTATACTCCGGGGTAATAGGAATGCAAAATGAAGAATGGATTAAGAAATTAACTTCTTTTCATCTTGCCACAGTTCATTATTTCAAAGAGAATACAACATTAAGATGTTCTTTCGATAAACAAAGCCTGATTAATATCCATGGCAAACAATGTCTAATGGCTCCTGTCTTGTTTGAGATTATTTTGGAATATCTTTGCAACGTACAAAGAAGCCTTTCATGCAACATTTCTCCCCCCCCCCCACCCAATCCGACACTTATTAAAACAAAACAACTAATGATACTGTTGTTGTCAGACACAAACAAAGAATCCCTGAAGCAAGAAAGATAAAGTACAAAGATGCATGTTTGTTCTTGTTTTGATAAAATGTCAGTTTAACACAGAATTAAATCACTGATTTTCTGCCAGAGTTACAAAAGCATTTGTCCACGTCCCTCTTAGCTTTGAATTGTGTTAAAGTCATTTTCTGATTTCAGATTTAGAGTAACAATGAATATGCACAGGTGATGATACCACACGGACAAAGTTTGTCTCAGTAGGAACAGAAATCTGTCCCATCATCATTTTCAAGGAGGACTGAGGACTTCTGGTCCCTTAGAATCTAGTAAAAGTGTTGAAATCCAGACTTTTTTCTGTTAAAATATATATATACATATATATCTTCCCACACGGTAATTATTGCTGTCATTTCCATGCAGACACTGCTGATTATTAACACAGACCAGTTTGAATTAGTTTTGTTTTATTTTAACATCGGAATGAATGACATACTTTAATCACTTGTGGTTAGGCATGGAGTAATTCTAAGCATTATATGTTGCAGCTATAAGACACAAATGCCAAATTGGTTGCATTTGTCCAAAAAGCTTTATTTATGTTGTTTATTTATTTGTTGTTGTTTTTTTAAGCTCAGTACAGGCTTGTTACTCACACCATATGATTTCTGTTCATTGTCATCTCTTAAATACTAGGAAAGATCAATTGTTAAGATTAAACATACCAAAAAAAAATAATAATAATAAATGTGGAGAACCTTTAACCAGTTAACACAAAAACAGCCTATTCATATATAATCTAACTCCAACAATGCCTGCGTCTCTCACAAAGAGACACAGGTGCTCAAAATTATTTTATGGCCATGAGTTATTATCTCGTGGCCACAGATTATTATCTCATGTCCACAAGTAATGCATGGCCATGAGGCAGTAACGCATGGCCACGCATTAAATTTGTTTTATCCAATGTCACCAGACGAGCACTGTAGTATCCCTTCAGAACGTTTTGTGTTTCATCAGATGTGAATATTGTTTAAAATTGTATCAGAAATAATGTGAGGAAAAAAACACTCCTGCTTTTTTTAATCCTATCAAACAAAATAACCTTTGATTGCTAACATTGCTCAAAATCTTTTATATAAATTCATAAGTGTTTTTAAAATAAATTAAGATAATATATTAATCTGAAAACTGTGTAAGGCAAAGCATTACAACGCTTTTTAATTATTATTAATTGTTGAACTTGAATATGTTTCATAAAGTTATAAAGATCATGTCAATCTAAAATGCAATTTTTGGTGTTGTGACATGACAGACATGGTTTTGCATGTCTGCAGTAAGTTTTAACAATAAAAACAAATTACTTAGGTAAAAGACAAATAATTCATGTCGTTAACTTACTACAAAATAATCAAGAACAATATAACAAGCAATCAACAGGCTCTTTTCTTGAAAAACAAACATCAAAATTTTTATGAGGAACATTGTTTTTGAAGTGTTTTTATCAGCCGTGTTCAGTTTTAATCACCTTGTGGTTCTTTAATGAAAAAGGCTGAATGTGTTAAATTGTCAACAACAACAACAACAACAACAACAACATAAAAAAACTAAAAAAAAAAGATTTTTAAATGATTTTTTTTTCCCCCTCCAGGACCTCACGTTTAATCAAGGACAAAAGTGAAAAGCGCTGGAAACCAGCTAACCTGACGCTCCAGATGGTTTGTTAAAAGGATTTATTGGAGAAGTCGGTGTAGAAAACAGTTTGGAAAAGGGCAAGTGTTTTAAAAAATAATTGGCAGGTGATTAGTTGAACCATCTGTTACAATCAGATCAACAGAGTGGAGCCAGTCAAGGAAATTAAACTCTTGCAGAGACTAGTCAGTAGAAGAGGGGGGAAAAAATCTACTATGGCTGAGAGAAACCTCTGCTACCTTTTCTCTGCTAAGTTTGGATGTAACTGTTGTAAAAGCAGCATCTGTGCACCCCTCTACTGGAGCTGGCCTTGCCGCCTGTCATCGCTCCTTAAAGCTGCCAGTGTAAGATGCTGATTGATCTAAAACAACTGTGCTCGGGCTCCAAACGCACAGCTTGAAATCTGGCAAAATGAATCCTCATGTGATTGTGATCTAGTGAGTCTCACGAGGATCCAGCTGCCTGGCTTGATAAGAACTTGGCACCAAGCTGGTCTTTGGGGCACTTAAGTCATTTCTTTTCTTATTACTTGAAAATACAGCAAATAAGTATAAGCATCACTTGTTGTTCTTCTCAGTCAGTGTTCAATAAAGCTAAAATTACCTTCCAATTGTGCTATCATATATAACTAATAACATATAAGGTATCTTCATTGCATTAGATATTAGGGAGGCACAATATATCAGCCTTAACATCTGTATTGGCCAATAATGGTCATTTTTTAGAATATCAGTATCAGTCCAAATGGTTAAACTGGACTATAATAACGTTGATTTCCCACTTTTTAGCTTTGTGCTTCTGTTATGGGAGAGGAAATGGTTGGTTGAGTGGCATCTGTTTGATCATGATAGTGATGCTGCGCAGCCAGGAATAACTGAAGTAGAGAGCAATGTTAACAATCATTTTTTTACGATATCGAAAAAAGGCATAAGTGTATTTGTGCATATATGTATATAATTAATTTGTGTGTTTGTGTCATGTAAATATTGATTATCAGCCATAACACCAATAATATTGGATATCAATATCAGCTGAAATTTTCATATCAGTGCTATATCTATTATGATGAAAGAATTCAAAACCAGTTTTGATAAATAACACGCTGTAATCTGTGTCATTGTTATGTATTGTTTTACATCATGTAATATTCTATCATCTAGTCCCAATTTCAGGGAACAAATTCCTGCCCTGACCCATGCATTGCATTTCATTCAATTTTTTTTGGGGGGGGGATACATAGATTACATTATATGTTTTTGAATCACAAATGTTTATATTTATCAAAGAAAAAGTGTGATTTTTGCAAATTATCAAAGAAGTAGGCTGTTTTGGACTTTATTTGCTGTTTTTTGTTAAAGACAAAAATAGATTACTGAAAGCATATAGATAAGATCTTTTCATAATTTCTATTTTTATGTCTGTAATAACTGCTATTATTGAGATAGGTGGAAAAAAATTAGGTATTCAGAAAAGGGTTGTTTTTAGACCCCTTTTTAATGTTGCATTCAGCTGCATAAAATCTTATTGATTGAATTAAGAAGAGCTGGCCTCCACTCCTGTCTGGCATCCTGAGCAAGCAGCACTTACAAATTGTGATCTATGATGAGTAAAACTCCTCACATTGGCGAGCTGCCCTTTCATTTATCATGGTGAGTGTAATCACTGTTTATCTGTTTCGCATCATGGCTCCTACCTGCACAGCAGTCACTTTTAGTGGCATTAAGTGAACGTGGAATTCAGTGTGCCTGGAAATGCCCCTTTTTCATATCCATCGCAGACTTTAACTGTATAATGCAAGGTATTAAAAAGTGTATCCATCACCAGAAGATGATCACAGTATTTACAGAAATGATGAGACATACTAAAGTAATTTAAATCCTTCCAGGTTAATGGCTCAGTTACTGGAAGATTACTTAACTCCAACTAAGGGTAATAAATTAGGACAACTTTATAGCTTTAGGATGATGAGCCAAACAAGGTGTGAGGGGTGGGGGGGGGGGGGGGGGAATCTGGTAAAAGTAATGATGGAGAGACATTCAAAGGAGTTGTGTTCATGATGAGATCTTCCCACATGGCAGATGAGTAATTCATTGCCCCTTAATGTGCTGCAGCTGCAGTGTAATGAGAAAGACCTGACCAGCAGCTCTACACGACTCTGAACTTAGCAGACCTCAAACGTGTGGCAGTGCAGAAACACACACTGATATCAACTTTTTTTTTAATGCTTTTATGTTTTTTTAGCACAAGTCCAGTAAAAAACATGTTTGTGTTCCATTACAGTTTACAATACTGCTTCAGTCCGGTTATATGATGCAGATAAAAACAAAATAAATACAAATGAATCCGTAAATAGAATTAAATAACAAACACAAGGTTTACGATTTGGTTAAAACTGCCTGATCTGTCCATGCAAACAGGTTTTTACATATCAAGTGCTCCATAGCATCCACATTGTTATGCTAAGAGGGCTGGATTTGTATTTGAAGGGTTTGAGAAATCATGAGTAACAAAAGGATCCACATCGGGTGAAAGGGTTGTGAGAGGGCAGGGTGGGAATGACAGAGCGAGCAGCTGTAGCAACAATGTAGAACTGGCAGTTCCTGCGCAGCTTTGGCTTCGACAAACCTTCTCATCCGACACAGAGCCGGGCATAAGAACCGCCAGCCCAGTCAGGAGAAACCCTAATAAGGAAAGACCTTATGAATTATTGATTGCAGGGCCCCTCCCCTCTGCAGCACAGCATCCCTCTAAGATACAGATTCCCTTTAAATCCAATAGGCTTTTCAGTCCTTTCGGTCGTGATTCTCTGAGCACAGCAGATCCTTAAGTAAAAAAAGGAGCAGCGGATTGTTCAGGAACAGAAACCAATTAAAGGGTGCATTGTGTCTTCTACCAGCCCTGGTCTCCCCACTGTGCTATCCCATGATCCTTTAACTCTGCACTCTTGGCTGGAGTCAAGTCTCTCCCCAAGCAATGCCCTCAAAATGTTTGGCTGCCGATCTGGATCTGAGGGCCAGGACCGTTTCCTGTTTTTTCATGATCAAGTAGCCAATCCCCCAAAGATCAGACGTCTACTCCTTATTGACAACTTGCTAGTCTGTAGAGTTTGTTTTAGACAGAAACAGTTACACTCACAATCTTCTGGTTTCACTAACAACCAAGACAAATGCACTAACAATAAGAAGATGGAAGTTTTCTTTAGGATTGCATGGTCTGTGTATTCCCCAGTCTCATTTTGCATTCTGACAACGCGTCAGATACTTCTCAAGGACAAACAAGCCTATGGGTCTAAGATGCAGGAATAACAATTATGAAATCACCACTCTAATGATAACAGATATTGACAAGTACAAAATATTACTTGATAGTATTTGTGGGTCATTGTGGACTGATAGTGGAGTGTGCCATCTCTCAAAATTGTCAGTATTTTGCAAAGAATTGGAAAAAAAATCTGTGCAATACAAAGCCCAAACAATTAATGCATGTATTAATCATTTAAAATGGACTGCATTTAACTTTCACTTTTCTAAGCTTGTTGACCACTAAAAGTCCTTTTACATTACAGGCATCATTAACCACCTTCACAAAACATTTTTTTAGCTGAAAATGGATGTAATTCTATTGTATTGCTGTGATTTATGTAACAAGTGAGGTAGTGTGAAAGGTTTAAAGGGGGCATGCTTTTAAATCCTTCTTTTTTCACATTTAAATCATTCAGTTGTGGTTTATATAAACTAGAACTGCAATGCTTTGGTCTGAATTCCTTGTTGTTGTAGGCCCCTTTCTCTCCCCCGTTCCGAGGTTTGTCTCAAAGCAACTCGTTTTTGTGAGAGCTCTTTAAATGCAAATGAGGCTCTTCAGGTTGCAGAATATCCAACTTCCAATTATATATTATCATTAATATAAAATGCTGTAATTATATCAGGGCTATTCAATTGGCGGCCTATGGGCCACATCAAGCCTGCGAGTGATCAAAGTTTGGCCCATCAATTGGTTCATTCATCTCTTAAGACCATCCCTCAGTTTTCTACTTTAATTCCTTTAAGTTATTTTAGTTAAACATAGACATGTTTTGTATCTACAGAAACATCCTAATATTGGGTACAAGCTGGTATGAACATCTTAGACAGTTAAAACTACAAACAGTTAAAGATAAATCTATGAAAATGAAATTAAAATTGGTTTAAAAATTTGGCAAATCAGATATGTCAAAATATTAGTTGTGCCAAATAGGAGGCATAATGTGTTTTTTGTTTTTGATTTTTAATTATCACTAGGGTTCTGTATGTTGTAATCATGATTAAATAAAAACTAGATAAACTGTTTCAAAGGTAACATATCAGTGTAATACTTGGTTTATTTACATAATGACTTTAATAGCCGGATGTTCGGCCCTTTAGCTGTTGACCTGCAGTAACTGTGGCCCCCGGAGCAATTTAGTTGAATAGCCCTGATATAGGCCATTGTCCACTTCCAAACAGAATATAAATATATCTATACACCAGGAGAGACTAAATTTTAAACTTTTAACCTAAGCCCCATCTCCATGGTCAGGTCTCAATCTATTTGGCTCATGTCTGCTCAGGTGTGTCTGTGTCTCCATGTCAGTGTGTCCCCCACTCTGTTGGTTTGCTTGTGGGCGGATCATCAGAATGCGGGTTAAGACAAAGTAAAAATAACAAATAAATAAAAATAAGATATTGTGATTCTATTGTCCGTTAGTCTAACTTTTTTTTAATTTGTCATGGCACTGTTCATAAGTGCGTCTGTAGCTGTGGGTGGCCAGTCGGTCCAAAACCTCCCAAGTTACCTCCAGGAATAACTGCTGATTTTTAGATACTCCGTCCACCTTAAACTGTATGCGCTTGTCTCCCAGGAAGAGTTTGCAGGAGGAGTTCACACGTTCTCCCTTAGCTCAGCCAATCCATGGACAGAAATCTGCTGATGTCAAAATCCTTTGCTCAGGTTGTACCTGCTTTGAACCACTGCTGAGGTGGTTCTGAAAGCGCCTTTGGAACCAGAAATGGAGACACTTTTGGCTGAGGATGAACTGAGGAAGACCGCATGCAGGCACGCCTGAGACTTTAAGGATTGTCTTTAAGAATTAAACAATTGAATTGTGTCCCCTTTAAGCCAACCCGCCAACTAGGGAGGTAGTCACAGAGCCAAGTTGGTGAGTAGTTATAAATGTGTGGGGATGTGAGTGATATAAGCAATTCTTCAACTATTGAACTCAATTCTGCTGCAAATATCACAAAGATAAACCATAAAAGTGGGTTATTATCTTGGTTATTTCACATGGATAAACCAATAACATAGTTATACTTTTTTTTTTCTTTTGCTATTCAAACAAAATTGAAAAATAAAGGTGGAATGCCAAACGAAGGCTGGAATTTATTGGTTGTGGAATTTGGGATCCATCTACACAAATGAGTGTGGGAGTAGATCTGGTATTCATGTGCTTGTGCACCTGGAGGCAGGCTTTTCACTTATATATGACTGTGTATAGTATCCATTCCACAGCTCGTCATGCGAATCTCTGCCTCTCACTTGCTCATCCAGGCAGGTCATAGGGGGGCTGCCTGATAAGCAGAGCCATATTGAAATATTCAACACCAGTCAGACTTGACCAGAGTGTTAATGCTCGGTGTGCTTGGTGTCTTGGTGTGCGGGTTAGAAAGGACAGTGAGGATATAAAAGGGAGGAAAAACGGATGAATTGACAAAAAAAAAACAAGATGGACAAAACAAGAGACACGGGGCAATGAAGATGACAGCTGGAGTAATTCATTTGAATAATTGTGAAGCTTGACATTTCCCACAGTGAAGAGTCATTCGTTAGTTTCCTGACATCCAGAGCCCTCTCCTGGCCACATGGACTCCCTGTTTGTAATTTTGCCTCTCATTCAACTCACTCATCAGATCTCCTCTGCCAGACCCCCATACCCCTGTCCTGTCATTACAGATCAGTACAGCTGATTGTTATCACAGGGCATCGTTCAGGACAATGTAGCTGTGGTGTGGAAGCTAGAGCAATTGAGTTGGTTGAGAGTGTATCATTCCTTCTCACATGATCTCTCAGAGTGACATTTAGGGTACCAGAAAAGTGGCAAATGTCTACTCAGACCATTGAAGACTGTCCAGTGTTATTGAAGGCAGAACTACTGGCACAAAGATAAAGAAACTATGCAGTAGTACAGATGTAAAACTCCATAAAACAATAACAATAAAACTATAGCCTAATGAAAACACAAAAAGGCCTGGTAGTCTAACCTTGTAGCCTTGTTTTATAATCATCCTGCTGTCTTGATGTACTCCAAACCACAACAAGAGCAAAACAAACAGCCCAGGAAAAAAACATAATTGTAGTTAAAAAACCCAATGCACTTGTGGTTGGTTGTTTTTTCTATATTTTCCAACCAACAACAAAAAAATAATGGGGGTGGGGTTGGTGGGGAGTGGGTTGTCAAGAACAGGATGAATTTTAATTACATTTTCAAAAGTAATCATTGGGTGTATGTCTACAACTGATTGACTTTTGGAGTAAGTTCAGTTCAAGATGTCTGCCACATCTTTGACATTAACCAACATAAAATTGCCAATTCAGCCAATTTTACAGATGTTTAGTTAAAACTTAATGTAGTGATAGCTGACACTGTGAATTAGTATATAAAGTACTCACGTACGAACACATATTCTAAATGCTACACATTGCACAAAAACTTTGCTTAAAACTGGCATTATTATTGGCAATAACACAATTTGTCAAAATATCTCATGAACCAGAGGATGAATTTTAATTAAACTATCATAAAGTAATCCCTGGATGTCCATATATGACTATCAACCCAATTCAAGATGGACACTAAGCAACTTCAGAAACCTCAAATATGATCATAATCCGGTTAATTTACCAGACATTAAAGTAAAAGAATGGATGTGGTAGTAGCTGAGAGTCTTTCCTAACACATATTCCAAGTGCTGCACATTATGTGACATCTCTGCTTATAAAATAGTGCCAGCATCTACTAATGTTAACAAACTCTGTTGTGTTAACTAAACATCTCATAATGACCCAGATAGATTTTATTGATTGTCTCAGAAAGTAACTATTAGATGGACATCTTCAACTCTTAGCTTCTGAAGTAAACTCAATTTTAACTTGTCTTACAAAGACAACACAAAGATGGATAGAACATATAGTTGAATTTACAGATATTGAACTAAAATTTGATATAGTAGTATAGCTGAGAGTCATTAAGATTGCATATTTTATTTTATGTATTTATTTCAAACAGGTTAAAACGACCTTATAGCACAAAGCATTAAACAACACAGACACACACAAAAAAAGGCAAAAGACAATACACACAAATAGGCTTAAAAGTAGAAACAAACTATGATATACTGATATATTGATATAAAAAATATTGCATACAAATCATTCACTGAGGAAACAAAGAATGTGCAGCATTTTATTTGTTCGAAAAGAAGACATAACTTGCAGGATCTCACATTATTGCTAAAATTCTGTAAAATGTCCTTTACCCACTAAAACCAGTGTTTGCGAAAACACGTCGGACCGTCGGACATTACCGACGTAAATTACAATTGTCCGGCGAAAAACTTGAAA
>JAUBOC010000050.1:381936-400619 GCA_032275365.1 Anablepsoides cearensis
ATCCTGGCAGCCGAACCCGGAGTCTGTTTTGGAACACCTTATCTGAGGGACAAAGGACATTAATGAGCACAGAATGATATGGGTTCAGCTATTGGCCTGAGAAATGAGGGTCTCCATAGATTATATATATATCTTTCCATGACAAGGTGTATTTGCACAAAGTATCAGTATCAGAATGGACATCACTAGAAATTACATTATGCATTATCTCAAGTAATATTGTGATATCTTGTAAGATCTCATATGTTCTGTTTACATATGGAATATGTGTTGTAAATGACCACCTTTAATCAGGTTGACTCCATAAGTTAATCAGTTGTAGATCTACATTAAATACTTTGTTAAAGTTGGATTATAACTTGCATCGATTCATGCAGTGGTGGCTGGTCAATAGAGGGCGCTAGGGCGCTGCCCCACCACTATTTTTTGGGACAGAAAAAATATAAAAACGAAATAGCAAAATAAAATGTTTAGTAGAAACATATATGTTTTACATGTGTAAGATACTTTTTATATAGTTACCTCCGCCAAGGGGAGGAGGTAATGTTTTTGGTCACGTATGTCTGTCTGTCATTTTTCTGTCTGTCTGTGGACAAAGTTTGTTTTGTTTAATTCGAGCGAATCAGCCAGGCTACGCAAAGTAACATTATGTCAGACGCATGTCTGTAGGAAATGGTAAATGGACTGTACTTATATAGTGCTTTTCTATCTATCCAGGACACTCAAAGCACTTTATACTACAATCTGCGCCCTCATTTACCCATTCACACAGCACTATATTATGTCTCTACAAAGCTAGCAGTACAATCATCTATGGAGACTAATCAGTGCCAATCACATTCATACACTGATGGGAGGCATTAGGGGTGAAGTATCTTGCCCAAGGACACAATAACTTTGACAGCTGGACGGGGGATTGAACTGGTGACCTTCCGGTTCCAGGATGACTACCCTAACCACTCTGCCACAGCCGCCCCCGGAAACAGGAAGTAGAAGTCACAAACTCGCTGGGACTACACATCCCAGGATGTCTTCTATTGCGAAAGTTGTGATTATTCTGTTATCAACTAGTTCTGGTGAGGTTACATGCTATAAAAACAATTGTAGAAAAGCAAATGCGATTCTCTTCACGTTACGGGATGAGTAATGTGAAGAGAGGAGCGGGAGGAGGGTCCTGCTGCAGCCGAGCCGAAGCTGGACCGGTACCGGACAACGGGAACAGCTGATCAACCATGTGAGGTACCCCCTCCACATATAAGTAGTTTGTGGGAGTGTTTGCGCTGAAAGCACTCAGACGCTGTATTTTGGTTCAACCACTCACTTCAAAAAAAAAAAAACATTTTAAAACATTACTCACTTCCCACTTTTTTGCATTGGACTCCACCAGGAACAAATCCCACCGCCTGCTTAAATGTTTGCTACTTCAGAACTTATTCAGCAAATGTGTTTCCATCTCTCCCTTTGCGCATTAACTCTATTGCAAGATGTGGGAAATTGCCCTTGGTGGAGGTTTGCACTCTCCGAGTGCTTCTAGTTATTAATGGATAAACTTTCATTTTTACTCATGAACAATGTCGTTTTGAGTCACTTCCGGTTCATGCCAGGGCACAGAAATCTTTACCATTGAAGTCTAATGGTAACTCCTGGGCATGCGCAGTAGGTTCTCAATGCAAAAGAATAGGGAGTCTCTGGGCGCAGTTGCCCTGAGCCCTGAACGTGGTTTGCATACCGGTAGTGGGTCGACGCCATGTTCAGTACGGCAGGACGGAGCAAACAGTAAGCTAATAGTGGAGCTAACAACTCAGCTAAGTCTCTTACAACACAACCTTTTTGATGAGAACGACACCAGGAGAAGCTTAAGAACTTGGACCTGATCAGATGAACATGAAGAGCAGCAGACCAAAGACAGAGGGAGAGTTTACACCATCATTTTACGACCAGGATGAGAGATTTTGCTAATGGTACAGATAAATAAACACACACACACACACACACACACACACACACACACACACACACACACACACACACACAAATAACCATTGCTCCAACATTACCGTTCTTTTCGTCTGTACAGCAGGACTTTTCCTGCACAGCATACAGAGGCACTAATTGCTCATAGGCAAATTTATCACAAGGCAAACACATGTAATAAAATGAGAACAAAAAGCCACATTCAATCTTCCCATTAATGGGTGAGTATTGTTCACACAGTGCCTAAGTGACATGCTAACCTTTATGAAAATTGGATGCAGCATTCAACTGATGAAATATCAATAGTATTACCAAATAGGCACTATCATCTACTCTAATAGGCATTACGGCAGATAATACTGTAATTATTGGCTTAAAAGCCCTTAAACACAATGACATGTGGAAAAACGAAAAGGCTGATTGAAATCTGTCAAACACAAACTGTCAATTAGGAGTGAAATGTAACATTGCCAGCATTACCTCTAACTGCCTAACACTGGAGCAGTTTGGCCCATAATGATTCCACCAATATTTCACCATTAGACGCTCAGCGTCCTCACATAGAAACATGGTGATAACAATCACTTATCCATCTGGCAACACTTCATAATTAGAACTACAGTGTGTATTACAGTTCAGCTACAAATACATTTATATCAGTGAGAAAGAACATTTTTGTGCAAACAAATTGTAATATTGCCTAAACCGTGAAGATGAGAATAATGTGCAAGCACAGAGTGAAAGAAATATACCTGGAATGACATTTAAACAACAGAAATTTAATTTTTTAGAAGATACATATCATGCTTTTAAATTCTTCTTTTTCACATTTTAATAATTCAGTTGTAATTGTAACTCCAGAAGCCTCTCTTTCACCCCTTTTCTGAGGCGTGTTGCAGATCAACTCGTTTTAAGGCTGTCTCTTTAAATCCGAAGGAGACACTTCACACCCCACCCCCTCCAGCTTCCAGAGCGGTCTATTCTAGTTTGTTAGAGGGGTTTACGACTACATAGCGGCACAGAAACATTTTCTTTTACAAACTGACTAAAAGATGCCAACAACAGAAGACTTGTCCATCCAGCCTTACATTATGGAGCTAGAATCTGACCCAGAGCTAGAGGAGAATGAAGACGACCAAAATGTATTTGAGTCCAGACCTTATTTGGCTGTGATGTAATAGTTCATATGTGTTGAAAAATAAGACCCATAAATATATTTATGCATTTTAATTTTCTGCACTCTAGCGACAACAAAATGAATTTAGTAGCTCAAAAGGAGGATTTTGCATGAGATCTCCCCTTAAATGCAAAGAACCTATTCAAACACAAAAAAATCTTTACATATCATCAGCAATAAGTGAGTATAAAGTTACGTCATAAATTATTTGGTGGTCGTGATTCCCCCCTTTAAATGAAATTTTCCATTAAAACAACTTTTAAACATCAATGATCTGATTTTGGTTCTTTCTCCCAAGTTTTTTGTGTCTCCTGTTTCATATCTTGGTCACAATGTCACCATTCTGAAACCTTCTGCTGCCTCAACAGTGAAATATCTGGCTCATCTTCCCTTCGTTCAGGATACGACTGTTAGCTGCAGCCATTACTCATGGTGAGGCTGCTGCATCAGGAATCTGCATTATTTATTTGGTAGTTTTCTGAACAGCAGGAGGTGAACCTGAAAACATGAATGTCATATTATGTTATTTTAAAAAAAATCTAAATAAGAAGCATTTAAGTATGAAAGTATATGTAAAACCTCTGGTGAAATAAAATCCTTATATACTTTTTTTTGCAACCATAAGTCATAAAAGAGACTAAACGATGAAACATCCATCATTCCTCAGGCCAGACAACAAGCCTTCAGAAGGATAATACAGCCAATTGATACAACCTACTTTATTATTATCATATAGTCAATGTTTATTCTGGCAACCCCAGCAGTGAGGGCTAAATATAGTTAAAACTGAGAGTGGGATTCAAAAACAGAGCAAATAATCACATTAATAAATGTTTATGACCAGAAAACTATAACGGATCTGTACTAAAATTCATGCAACAAGCTGCAGAAAACAAGTAGCACCAATATGCAACATAAAATTACCCTAAATGTTCCATTACTCACGTAAATGAAAATTTAAATGTGTGTTGACTGCTTACTTAGAATAAGCTACACTTTAATCTAGTAACTTTTAAATAATTTATTAGTTGCCAATAGATTCCCATCGTGATGATGAAAAAATGTACAAAATATTATCATTATTACAGAAGAAAATACATAGAATTTCAGCAAAAACGTAGGATGATTTTAGCCTACAGCTTGTAGTAAAAATCATTCCAGCGCACTTTCACTCGCCTTATTAAGCAAACTTTGATCCATTTGCCAAAGTAAATGAGATTTTTTGGTCTTTGAGTCCGAAACAGGGATGTGACATTAGAAGGAAAAAGTCCTGTGACAGAAGTGCAATGATTCAAAAAAAATACCAAGGGACACAACTGAAATGGGGAATCTCTTGGGATTTTGTAAGGCTTGCAACAAAGAATTACAGTCATGAATATTTTAGGTTGTGCCATCAGATGAAAAGTCTAAAACTGTGGCAGGTGACATCAAAGTTGGATGGGCAAAGCTTTGAGGACACTTTTCATTTAAAGACAAGTCCTTGCACTGACACATTTGAAATTGTGATGCATCCATGCAAGCCTTCTAATTGTGTGCTTAAAACTTTATTAAGAGAGTGAAAAAAGCAACGTCTTCGCAGCAACACTGGCTTATTTTTTTTGTAGATTTTGTTGTACTGTGTTATTTTTTAATGTTTCTCAGTGCATGGGCAAGAACATTATTAAGGAACTCTTACCAGCTGATGTAAGAATACCATGAACTGGACCACCATAGATCCACTTTGATTATTTACACCCATCCCATATAAATCTCATCCATAAATAAATGCAATCAGAGGCACACGTGAAGCAACTAACTACCATTCTTGCCATGCTTCTGCTCTTTGACTTTGTGATCTTATCTTAAACCCACTTATTTTCATCAGGCTGCTGCTATGCTAAAAAATGAAAAAATACTCTACAGTCACTTCTTTTAATGTTATAACATAATGTGTCACAATATAAAAAAAAGTGTTTTCATTTTTCACTCCCCATTCATAAATTGATCCTCGTGTCTGTGCCGCATATTTCACTAGAGGACAATGAAGTCACACAAATCATCGCACAAATCTCTATTGGCAACGCCTGACATCTAATCTAACACTTTCCTCCCTCCATTTATTTTCACTCCTGGTTTAACAGTCTGTTATGTTTTTTAGCATTGGTGGCTTCCAGCGCACGGACCCTCCTGTATTTCATTGAGTGACATCTCATCTCGACTGAATGCTTGGTTTGACATGGCTAAGGGTGTCAGACGCCTCATAAGGCCCCAAAAGAGTCATTTAAGTTGACTCTAAAAGGGTTTTTTTTTTCACCACATCAAAGCTTTTCAAGGACTTCTACTGCAGGTGCAACAGATGTAAAAAAAATGATAAGAGAAAATCAGAGGAATCATTAGTAAAGAATTGAAATCCAGAGTACCAGTGTGCATGCACTTGTATAATAGGTAGGGGTTCTTGTTTTGAATGGGGAGACTTTGTTTCCTTTTTTGGTGGTGTGTGCATTGGTGCCTTTTTACTCTGATATTCTCATCTCTTGCTTCAGGCAAAGACAGCAATTCACCAAATGCACACCCACATGCATCATTTCAACAGCATCCCCTTTGGTGACAAGCCCATTCCCACAAGCATTATCTAACCTAATATTGCACTTCAAAATAGCAAAGACTGGGGAAAAAAAATAGGAGGGAGTGTTGTGCAACTGGGAGAGCAGAACTTTTTACTGGCCTTCATCAGATACGGTTGATGCCATTTGTATGACCGGGTTGTTTTTCTGTTTGTGAATATGTCCTGCTCAGTCTCTTTTGTTTTCTTAAATGTAATCAATAATTGGATTCAGTAATGGCTGTAATTTCAAGAAAATAAATGCTCACCTAAATATCTTAATGACAGAAAAAAAAGAGCTCGATCAACTATATACCTGTTGTGCTCCAGAGATAAAAACATTAACTCATGCAAATGTGGCTTTGACCAGTTCTACATAACATATCCCTGGATGTTATGTCTCTCACTGTGATTTGAATAAAGCATAACTGCTTGCGCGGTAGCTTCCCGTGTTCTAAATATCCCCTTTCAACTATTTTTTTTATAAACGCACCGTATTTATCATTTGGAATTCTACCACGAAAACCCTTTGTGTATCACAAGGGGGAAGGAGAGGGAAATGGCAAAGGGAGTGCCGGAATAAATTATTCGCAGACGAATCTTTTATTCCAACTCAGAGCACAGAAAACAAGTATGCCAGCTCCCCCAGTAATTCAAGAGGTACTTTTCTTTTGTTCTGCCCTTTGTTTTCAGTTTGAATGTGAAAATAGAAGTTGCTAAATAAGGCCCCTCCCATTCCCCCAATTCCCACATGAACTTTTTTTTCCGTCTTCCTCTTACACTTCGGCAACATCTCTCAAGAAACAGATCGCTGGCTTTTTGTTGGTTTTCACTAACTTGTATATTCATGAACAAGGTCTGTAACTTAAATTGCAAGTGACAAAGTCCAGGCCCTGAACTGGCAGGAGCACATGTATCAGTGTTTATTAAGTTTAGCATTTTAACAAATTACCTATGGTGACCAGATAATTGAGTTGACCTTATGAAATAACAAGATGGATGGCTCTGCTGCAGCACAACAGGCATCATATATTCCTTTACATTGTGAAACTCGCTCCTTCTTTCTCCCTCTCTCTCCCTCTCTCTCTCTCTCTCGATGTTTGAACTGGATCGCTCTTATTATTAAGAATTTGTGCTGCTGCTGCATAATCAATATTTCATTTTTATTCTTTCCAGCTGCTTTGGGTTATGGAACAGTCAAGATGGAGAAAAATCCTGGTCAAAGAAAAGCTCCTATCATGTGGTACTGAGCAGAACAAACGTGCAGCATTGTGTGATGATTCATACATGCAAATAAATCAGTTTTCTCATTAGTTCTTGGTTAAAAGTGATGCATGACGGGCAGAACTTCCTAATCAGACAGTCTGGTTTCAAACTTTTAGTTTTGCTGAAAACCGGGACTGTTTAATTTGCACTTGAGGTCTTTGCACCACTCTGCAACTATCAACCAGTTACCAGTAGTATTTTGAATGTTGACTCGCGTCTTGCTTCAAAAACTCTTTTCAGAACCATCTTTTAAAATAAACCTAACCCCAAGAACATAATGCATTCTTGCTACTTCCAAATGCTTAGGCTTAAATGATTTAGCTAATTGCAAAAACCAAAGATCGCACTCACAGTTAACTCTAGACACGATAAATCATAAAATAACATTCTGTTGTTTTTATTTCTTAGTAAAGCGTGTTCTCTCTAACAGTACAGTCTCTTGATGATGTCGAGAGTTGCATCAATCAGGGAAGTGCTGCAGTTTCTCCAGGAATGTTTCAAGGCCTGCCTTGTTCTTACACCTGGGGTTCAAGTGTAAGCTGAATTATTGATGCCCCACAGGTGCATCCAGTATGCTAAATGATGCATAGCCTGCATCTCCTGTAACTTTGGACTTGCTTTGTGAAAGGGATATTTACAGCAAGTAGAATTCATTCCCCCTTAAATCACCCCTGATTCTTATAAGGTGCCTATTTCATTATATAAAGAGGCAAAAATTATCTTCTTTTTTTGTGGGTTGCATAAGAATTGGAGGAATTGTTTTACCTCTCAGCTTCTGCTATAAAAAAAATGCTGCAGTGATGCAGATGTTTTGTACAACAAAATGTGTTGGTGCGGTTATGTGCATATGTCTATTTTCTCTGCTCATCAGTTTGTGTGCTTATCTTTGGTACAGCTTACAGCCAGTGTATGTGTGTGTGTGTGTGTGTATGTGTGAGTATGTGTGTAATAGAGAGAGATCTTGAGATACCTGGCATCGTTGATACCTGTGTTTGTTTGGCTCCAGGCTTTCAGACTGTCAGTGCGAGGGCTGTGTAGTGAAACATAACATGCTGTCATCTCCGTAACAAGTCTAGCCGCCGGGACTCAACACACACCTCAGTGAGACACAATGCTGCGGTGCAGGCTTTACCCCTCCACATTCTGGTTTAAGCAGTTGACACTTAAGGCCACATCTGCTCCGGGGACATTGGAAATCTGTGAATCACGTCTGTACTTCAATTTTTATTTTTGATATATTTTTCAGCTTAATACAGTTCAATCATTTTTCTCGAGGTATGTACAGTAATATGAAGTCTGTGTGTGTGCTCACTAGTCTACATTTTAAACAAAAAAATGTTAAAAACTACTGGTCAGTTTTTAATGGGACTCCCAGAAAGTGAACTGTACAACTACTTCTAACCCGGTTCAAGATGGCCGCCCCAGTTCACCAACATTAACCAACACAAAAACTGCTGTAGCTTTGTCAATATTGCAGATATGAGTTACAGAGGTAAAATTTGATGTGACAGTAGCTGAAAGCCATCAACATATTGTCTGATCTCTGCTATGTTTAAAACTAAAATGAGCACTGGGTTAGCAACATATCACAAGAACCACTGAAAAAAATCCAGAGAAATTCTTAGAATGTAATCATTTCAGGCACGTCTACAAATTGGTATTTGAATTCAATCAAATTTAAAATGTTTCCCCGTTGCTAAATATTATTAGCCAACGCAATGATGGCTTTAACTCATTCAGTTTTATAGATGTTAAACTAATTTTGGTGTGGTAGTAGCTGAGTCATCCTCAATACACTCTGAGAACTAAAGCTTCAATGCGACGTGAGACAGCGGCTCAGTGATCGCGTCTTTTTGAAAGTCTTTTTCCTAATCGAGTTTAAACGAACTGAGGATGCGGCGGACCGTGAATTATAATTCCTTCCTCTGCCCTCCCACAACTCATATACGTATATAAAATACAATAATGATGGCTGAATATTGTGGGTTTTTTTTTTCACTTTTATTTTTTATTTGTTTATTTTTGTATGTTAATGGTGGTGATGGAAAATAGACGTGAAGATCAGCTGCATGCTCACGTTCAATAGGATCAAACCAGCTGCTCTTCTAGCTCTTTTAACAACAGGCTTCAGAAATGAACTAACACACCCACGAAGTTCAAACCAATCACACGCTCTGAGTCGCAAGGTCCGCGTCGCAGAGTTCTGACTGGGTGCAATGTACATGACCGGGGATAGCAACGAGAGACCAGTGGTCCTACTGCCATTTGCATAAACACACAGCTCCCTATCAGAAACAGCCAATCAGAGCCAGTGGGATTGTCTTACAAGTGTCAATCATGCTCATTTACCACCTGCTTCGGATGTTATCATCCATTAAATGGACGTTATTAGCCATTATGAGTCCAATAGAATGGCTTCAGACTGACTTCAGACTGTCCCGACTGTGCCGCCTAGTGGGTTCTCTGTCCCATACAGTGGCTACAGCTGTTTAGTATGAGGCATAAAGTCACTAATCTGGTTAATATGAGGCATAAAACCACTAAGGTTAATTTTAGAGAAAATGACATAGGTTACGATAAAGTAGACCGGAAGTAGACTGGAAGTATATGGCACTGTCACTGTCCCGGCCACTAGGAGGCACTGTCGGGACAGTCTGAAGCCATTCTATGGGACTGATAACCACTAATAACATCCATTTAATGGACTGATAACGTCCGAACCGGCTGCACACACCCTTCCCGTGCGCAGCACGTACCCTTTTTTAAGCTCAAGACTGCCTGGGTTTTTCAGCTTTACTGACGAAGGAGAAACACCTCAACATTACAGGACAACTACCAATTCCTGAGAGTTCTTAATGTGACATAGCTGTTCTTTCGCCAGCATCGGTGGCCCTGCAGTTTACCAGCCTGTGCGTTCATGGCAGGCTCAACTGTAGGGGTTGGGCTGTAGCGCAGCAGAGAGCAAGGGGGAGGGACCTGTAAGATGTGCTTTTTTTCACATTTTCAAGCCAAATCCACAGTTTTCTCAGAACTCCGTACTGCAGCTTTAACTTTAGCATGAAAGCAGGCAGGCCATATGCATTCTGGTCTTTAATTATATATTTACCTAAAGCAGTTGGGCAGTCTTTAATGTAAGAGACAAAGCTAAACGCAGACTAATATCTTCAAATACCTCTCATCATCTTCCAGGAAAGGAAAAAAAAGCTTTCCTTGATTTTTTTTTTCTTATCCTGCAATTCTTAGCTAGCTTTTATGTTGTTTGTCTCTGCCCATCTGTTGTCTAAACACCATGCTCCTCGAGGCACATCAGCCCTGGTCTGTAAGCTGTTACAGACGGGAAGTCAAGCGCCTCTTTCAATTACTCTCATATTGGCTTGGACCTCCCCCTGGACGGGCCAGGCCCAGTGTCAATCCTGCCCATAATGAGAGAAGATCTCTCCCCACGGAGAAAGTGTCTCTTTGGGTTTATGTTATGTGTCCTCCTGCTCCAATCTGACAAACAGAAAGTGCGCAGGGATCGTATGTTTGACCACATGTGTGCACTGCATGTCTGAGTGTGGGAATGTTTTTTTTTTCTGCATTTGACGTTTTTAAGGTCACCGTTTCACACACGTATAATCCTCTTCCATTTTCTATCATTTATCTGAACACAATCTAAGTCCAACTAAGCTCCAATTTCTGGAGCCATGTTTGACATTTTGTTCAACGGAGCACTCTGGTCTTTTGCCTGCCAGCTAGATGTCTGCTGGAGCCACCGCAATAACGCATCGCGCTCCAACCTCTCTCTTTCGACTGAAACAAAACTTTTTTTTTTTTTGCTCTTCCCCAGGGATTGAAAGTGTGTTATGTGTATGCTGGTGTACATGCCAGGGCTGTGAGTGTGTGTTTGCATTTTTTTTTTTCCCAGCCAGACATCTGCACGCCAGCTCAGTGTGAAGGTCAGGGTACAGCACGGCTAGCAGCAGGAGATGTCACACCAGGACAGGCCATGGCAGCCATGCACAAAATTGCCTCAACAGATCACAGACCTCCACCCATCTGCTGTGACGCCAGATTGGGGGGTTGCAGAAGGTTGATTTCACTGGTCGAGCTAATAGCTTTTAGTGAGATTCACCACGGTGGCATAAACAGAGTTGTACAGTAGGTTTTTGATCCCTCAAAGATTTGTGAATTAATGAAATTCAGTTGTAATGATCTGTGATCTGCTGGAGGTTGCACCAACAGCAGAGCTACTCGCAGTTCTTGAACATATAGGGTGCCGAGTCTAAAATAAACAATTTTTGATTATTTAGCTCACTTTGAGCGTAAAATGCTAGTTAAAAAAAAAATTCCACTAACATTGTGTTGTTATTTAGCTCAGTGTTTTTGCAATCTGCTAATTTTTTACTAAATGTTCAATTTGAATGATGTTCTCTTTTTGTTGTTTGTTTTTTGCTTATCGGTTATCTTGTAGGACATTATCGATGTTTGCTAGTTTTTAATGTTTGCTTTATAAAAATAAATAAATAAAACAGGATTTTACACTTAGAAAGTGAGCTAAATAATTTTATTTTACTCTTGGCACCTCAACCCTTTAACGATGCACAAATGTTTTGCTTTGTTCAAAATTTCTATTATGTTAGTTTCAGTTTTTCAGCAGTTCTTCAGCTACTTGAATATTTCTGGTTAAACATAATGCAATGCTGGGTTGTGAAATATCTGTCTTTCCAGATGTAGAAAGATGCAAGTTTTTGTTGTTGCTAGGCAGCAGTTTAATAGCAAATCTGGAAAGCCACAGGTGACAGACCAGCTTTACTACATAAAAGCTAAAAAAAATGGATTTATCAATTTTAATTTTAATTAGTAAATATCTGCAAATGAACATGCAGAGTCTGGAAGAGCTACAGAAGAACTATGTCACATCTCCACCTTTGAATTAGCTGCACAACGACAGCACTGTGAAGATAAAACAGGAATCTCGCCAGACTGACTATGAGAAAAAATGTCAAAGAAATTTGCATGCATCTATAGAAGTGTCACCGAAGCTTGCTGAAGTGCACTAACACCCTTAAAGCAAACACTGCGCTGCAGTCACAGTGTTTCAGCAGCAGCTGCATGAAACTGCAGCACATTATCTACAGTCAGGAAATCTGACAAAGTCAAAGAAGAGTAAACAGCAACATTATCTGCCACAGGAATCACAAAAGACTGAACACCAGGCAGAAAAAAAAAAAAACGAAGTTCAGAGTAGTGACTAAGATTTTGTGTCAAAGTTTAATTACATTCTCAGTGTGGAAATTATAAAACCGCTGACCTGTGGGAGAATGTGATGGCTTGCAGTCACACTGCATAGAATATGTAATATTATTATATACAGCTCGGAGATTGGTCGGTGGAAGGGGGGGGGGAGCCCGAAGAGAAAGTCTGCAAGCAAACGCCTTTCTGTTGGCAATTTCTATTTCTGTTTCCGTTCCTTGTGGCTGATGTGTCCCATCTTGGAGGAGTCAATCTTCCTCACAAAGGAGGAGTCTGCCTTCCCCGGGGACATCGTTTATTCATGTATCAGATTTATTTTTTGCTGTCATGGCCTCCCAGGATCCACACCGCATTTATTACGGTGGGGTAATGAAAACTGAATTCATATAGCGAAGCCCCACATGCATTGTGTGACTTGGGTGCAATGTGAAGGTCTCCTCCCTCCACTACAGCGGTCTCTAACTGCAGTTCAAGATAAAAATAAAAAATAAAAATTGCGGTTTTACAATAATAGTGAAGTTTCAAGGAGGAAAAATTGTGTCAGTCTGAATTTTCAAAAGACCACTATTTAAGGATAGAAACTTTTGTTACTTTTCTGTTTCGCACTTGAAGTCTGCTGGGAGGGGAAACTGAGTCTGTAAGAGCCGAGACAAAAATCTCAGCTGCTTTATGGAAAACAGTGGCACATCAGGCTGAAATAACCGCACACATTCAACTATCAACTTATATTTTTTTCATCGTAAACTGCCCTGTTAGAGGAGTTTTATATCTCTAAGAAGTATTCAGCATACATAAAAGATGGCACCTCTCCAAACATAACAATCTTCAGACCTTTTTTATGCCCCACAGTGTAGATTTTATAATAGTGCTTAAATGTTGTTCTTAGAATTCAATAAGTTCATTTTGCAAAATCATCAAATTTAATCAACTAATTCTATTAATAAAAGGTTTAATTAATAAACACTTTTTTTCTTACCACATAATGCCTAAAAAAGCTACTTGCTTGACAAAAAATTCACAATATCTCACACAAGGTGAGACAAACCTTGGTACAAATAAACTGTTATTGGACTAAAATGTTTTTCCTTAAAAAAATACATTGTTCACTTTGGCTGAGAGCAGGTTTCTAGATGCTTATTTTTGTTGGATTTTTTATTTTTATTTTGTATATTTGTACACAGTGTAATATCAAAATTTAACAGTAGTGCGCTGAAGGTTACACAATACTAGAGCATGCATTATGTACTTAGGACAGAAGAGAAAATATTTCAGTTTCTTGAAGGAATCTGTCAAACAGAAAACATCTATATTTATTGTCACTGTAGATGTACTGCAGTGCACCAAGCATACAGTAAGTCTGGTGAAACTAGAATTTGCCTCTACATTTCTTTAACACAGTAAAAAAGAAAAGAAAAAATGAATGGACCTCAACTGTCACCACGTTCCCTTAGTATATATTAAACACGTGTGATTTTTAATTAATGTGTTCAGTCACACATGTAAAGCTAATGCCTTGTTTAAATGTGATGCATTGCACTGTGAGCTGACAATTATACAGTATATAGGTCAGGGCTAATCAACTGGCCTTTTTCACCTACCACTAATGGGCAATGCCCACCCAAACACCCGGGGATGTCTGGCTCGTGAGGTGTTGGCTTTGAGTAACTGAGACCCCCTGAGCAATTTAGTTGAATAGCTCTGACACAAGTCATAGCAACAGTTTTTTTACTTATAACATTTGCACTTTTCAAATTCAGATATTTAAGAAGAGCTGGCCAAATGGTGCACGACTATACGGTTCAGCTAATAAGTTGTTGTGAACGATTATCAGTCAGATTAGTCTCACGGTGTTTCAAGCAAGAACAGCTTTATAATTTCTTTTTCAGAAAACGTAAAATAAAAATATGATTCTCAAATTCATTAGAGCACGTGTCAAATTCAAGGCCCACAGCATTTTATCTAGCCCCCCCCCCGAGAGCTTCAAAGATGTGTAATGTCTCCAAAATAAGCTGTTTTAGTGGGAAGTTCCCAGTTCACACACGTAAATTTAAACTGGAACACCCCTTCAGTGAGAAATTCCCGTCAGAAAGTGAGAGACTTCAGAATTCAAGATGGCGGCTACTCACCAGAACTCATCAGTGAGGAAAACTATTTTATGTTTAATAGTATTTCTGTATTACTTTTTTCACATTCAGTCAGTTGTACACGTGATGCTTCATTTTTTTGTTGAAGCTGCAGCGTAATCATGTGACCCTCATGGAAAATGAATTTGACACCCATGCATTAGAGGTACAGAATTTAGGAAAAATAAATTGTTAGCAAGAATGCCCCTGCAGCACATTAGCTCACAGACGATGTGTCGTATATAGTGCTATGATGGAGTTGTGACCTGCTTCTCAGTGTCAGCTGGGATGGTGTGCTCCAGCTCCACACTCCAGCATGTGTGTGTAGCTAAAATCTTGGTGTGCTGGTGGATTGAGCAAGATTTTTTTTACAACTTTGTTCTTAAACGTTGGATACATTAGCAGAATTTGGACCTTATTAATGCTTATTCAGCCAACTGCTTATGTGACGGCAGATTATAATACACTAAAATGTTAAAGTTGCAACCAAAATTCAGAATGACTGTGGTACGACTGTTGGTGGCAGAGAGGCTACCTCTTAGTATTTCTAAAACTTGCGTCATGTCACCAGTCCAGACTGACTGTGTAATAATTTAGGCATAGTTTTGCTTTTGTTTTTCACCACAGTGCCAGTGTTTATTATTTCTTAAATTCATGCTACAGATTTCTCATCTCTACTTGTTGCACCTAGAAGAACTATGCATCATGTTAAAGTAAATAAATAAATATAAACCTCAAGCGAACTTGATCGTCTCCCAGGTCGTCAGATCTGAACACAGCTGGGATGTGGTGGAACAGGGGATCTGAAGCATGAATGTGCAGCTGGCAAAGCGCAGAACTGACGTGATGCAATCGAGTCCACATGGACCGGACTGTTTAAGGAATTATCCCAACATGATGTGGAACTCATGCCACCAAGAACGGGGGTTCTTTTGAAACGAAAGAGCGGTCCATTCCAGTGTCGGCGCGCTCGCTGAGTCAATAGTAAGTAGCGTGTGACATCAGATGGACTTAATCTGTAACAGCCATTAAACTGTGCAATAAATCATTGCTACTGTGCAGGTATTTGTAAGAGGTTTTGCTAATATTCAGGCAAAAGCATTATTGCTCCTCTTTCACATTCAGCAGTGGGCAATAATAATCAAGTTCTGTGCCGTATGCAAATCTCAGTTGCATTATTATAACTAGTATATTCACATTGATCACACAGTTAAGTTCTGACAGCAATTTCTTGGCATCGTGTTGAATTTCGATGCACGTCTTTGAATACAGCAGGGCCAGTGCAGGGCTTCGGAGGAGGTGCAATCATTAAAATGAATGTAGGGGGATTTAACGTGGGCACAAACCATTAATCTTACTATCCTTTCCAAATGGGATTAAAAATGAAATATCTAGAACACAACACGTGTAAATGCCATAATCAGAATATTAGTTGTTTTAGAATGAGTTTTTTTTTAATTGGACTATTTCTCTGTAAATAAATGTAGTCTGAGGTTTGTGCTCTGCATATTGCTCGGTTACTATGAGGGGAAAATAAGCTGGCGGGATCACACATACAGTATGACTGAATGATTGGCTGACTCACTAAATAAATTTATAATTTGCTTATTTATCAGCTTAGATAGACACTTAAAAATGATTGACACGCTGAACCTGAACATTTTTTTTCCCCTTTCAGCTGCAGATCTGGGTACATAATGTAGAAAATCAGCTGCAGATTAAAGCAAACTGACAGAAAATGTAGTAAGAACCTCACGGGGATGAAAAGCCAAGAACCTTCAGCAGCTTTTCTTTCAAAGGGGTCATCATCTCCTCCCACTTCATCATCATCTACGCACAATCAACACCCCCCCCCCCCCCCCCCCCCCGATCGTTTGTCTCCTTTATAGCGAGTGCGTTTTTCCTTCGTCTGTCTTTGCTGTGGCTTCCGACGTGCTCCGCGCCTGACACGTTGGCCTTTTTTAAATGACCCGCTGTCATTGAGGGAGGTGTCACGTTACTGTTTGTCCTCTTGTGTGAGGCAAAAGGAGCAGGAGGTGAAAAAGACAGGGAGAGTGATGGAATGAGGAGGAGGTGAAAGGGGGATGGGGGCACAGAGAATAGAAAGATGATGTTTCCTTTGCTTTGAATGATGGTGTGATGGGGAGGGGGGATTTTTATATATTTTTTTTGTCTGATGTAAGACCACCTTCTGATCGGTAATCACCGCTGTGAGTGAGCGATACAGTAAGTTTGGTAGGTGAACAGGAAACCACCTTAAAACTAAATCCAGCCGATCTTTGTGAACATGGCTTTCTGTTTTCATCCTCTTCCTTCATGCTTCATCCTCTTCCTCTCAGTTTCTCATTTCTGTCTCGCAGGCTCTGCGGACGCGTCTCGCTGACATGCTTCAGCACGACCGCTAAGCACATCGCGCTGTTGGGTCTAGAGTTCACACTGCTGACAGTGCCAATTTATTAGTGTCCACTGACGCAGGGCCAAACTCCAACACCACAAGACAGCGCATTCTACTTTTTATTTTCCTTTGGACTCGCTTCCATCAGGTTTCATCTGGAGAAAAGAGGCGTTAAAAAATGGCCGTGCGCTGCTTTCCGTTAAACACCTATTAGCTGGATGAGGAAAAAGAATGTCAGTAAATTCATCTGAAGCCAAAACCAGGGGCCTCATTTGTGTACGGATGGCTTCCTCTGAGTCTTTTTAAGACTTTAATTAAATTGGATCCACCTTCTAATTATTCTAATTGATAAATTATAACTTGATTATGTCACATTACAGCTCAGTGAATCTAAAATGCTAATTCGCTTGCCAAATACAGAAACGACTACCAGACATCTGAAGAGAACACGGGACGGCCTTGGCCACACCGAGGGGAACGCACAGCAACACTTAGAGATCTTCATTTATTTTCTGTTGCCGCTCTGGGTTGGGCAATAATTTGTCTGCTTTAATCAGTGGGAGCCCGGTCAATTAGACATCCTCTTATTTTATTTCAACAACTAATCTGGGATTTGGGGGTATCTTCTTTATAGCGCTTACGCTGTAATTACATCCAAAACGTATTAGCACGTGTTTTTAATTTGCGTTTGCATCTGGTTTAGAAATGGCAGAACCCCCGAGACGTATTGCATTATTGGCCCTTCCATGTGCAACATCAACAAAAAACTGGAAACTTACATTTGCTTAATTGAAGCCAAAGAGGGATTTGTTTGATGTGGTGAAAATAGCATTAAATGCAAAAGCAAATCAGTGAGGTCAGGCCTCTTTTAAAGGATAAAACAACTGATCCAGAAGCACCTCAATGCTAAACGAATCACAATAAGGCAGAAGGTGTTGGTTTTATGGTGTTACTGGTTTAAAATAAGGTTGACATTTTACATTCAGCTTTCCCTTTTCTGACCCACCTTTGGCCCACAGTATGACCTACTGTCTGAACTCTGGTTCCTGCAGCCATCAGCAACAGATAAAACAAAACGTGTGGGTTGGAGGTTGCCATATTTGTGTTTATGTTCCAGGCAAAACAACAGAAAGATGCAGAGACAAGCAGTTTGAAAGGATAAATCTCTACCGAGACCTGATTTATGAAGAAACTTGCACCACTCCTCGTCACCCGTCAGCACGTCCCTGCTGAGAGAGGTCAGCATAAGTGAGTGAGCGCACACAGTCAGTGCAGCTTTAACATTAGTTGGGCCAGTTGTGGACAGAAAAAATGGTGCATTGGTGTATCAACTAATAGTTTTCTACATCTGTTTCATGATATGAATCAGTGTGTTTGTTTTATTGGAAGGTTGACTTTGGGTGTGCTTACATGGTTAATCAAGCATAAGCATGACGAATACTGGTAATGACTTAATATTTTGTTAGCCTATAAACATGACCATTATTTATGTAGAAACTGTGTCCATGCAATCATCTTGAAATATATGAAACATAAATGATGCAAACACCAAAGCACACAAATACATAAATACAACAGATAAAGGCTGCAAAAAATGCTACAATCCCCCAAAATAGACAGAAGCAAAACCTTCAACTGATAAAACAAAATGAAAGTGCGCTCAGCCACTATAGGGGGACTCAAACACCAAGTCATATGGGACCAGACCTTCAGTAAAGACCACAAGATACAGAAGAAAATTAGAGGGAAGAAATAAATGGTGCATTTTCCTTCCTTAAAGTGCCTGTGACATCAAATTTTTGTAATAAACATTAATGCATTTTTGGAAAGATAACAATGATAACATATTGCAAAGCAAATTTCACGTCACTGAGATGAACGGTTGTTGAGATATTTGCATGTGAAGAAACAGGAAGTGATGTAAAAAGGGAA
>JAUBOC010000050.1:423275-446612 GCA_032275365.1 Anablepsoides cearensis
TGGATATGGGCACCAGTGACCCACGCGACCCTGAAAGGATTAAGCGTGTACAGAAAATGGATGGATGGATGGATGGACAATCAGTTCTTGTTTAGTAAATCAGTCTCAAAACAAGATGAAAAAGACTTTTTGGCTGGTTATAAGATTTTAAAACTTGGTTAGAAAGACAGTTTTTGCAGTGTGGTACATCCAGCACTCAAAATTTTTTTTTTTACTTTTTGCTTGTTTGTAAATGCATGTATTACTTTTATTTTAGCGGTTGTGTTAGTTAGATGGTCAGTACTGCAGTCTTGTAATCCTGAGGCTGCAGTTTGGAGCCCTGGTTGCATCAGGAAGGGCAACCATCGTAAAAACAACTGCCTAGTTTTTCACGCAAGTTCGTTCGCTGTGGTGACCCCTGTAGAAGAGAGCAGCTGAAAGAAAAAACAAAACAAGCTACAAGTTTCAACATTCCACACAAAGAGGAAAGAAAACAGAAAAGAAAACTTTTTTTAAAAAAAGTTTTATTTTGGTTTTAATCTGTGCAACAAAATGTTTTGTAGACAAAGCACGATGCATATTTCAAAATTCATGCTTAAAAATATCGCAGTTGCATCCAGTAGACTTGTTTCCTGCTCTTATTCGCTGTTTTTGTTAACACTTTCTAGATTAAAAAAAAACAAAGGTGGTTTTACTGATATAATAAAAATCTTCAGCTGCTAAAAGTTAAAACAGAGTCAACTTACAGACCAAACAGGGTCACAAGGCCGACTGTCTGCTCCTGCAGCCTTTTGGCAGCTTGGCTCCTGAGAACACACTCCCACTGGGTGCAAATCAGAAATCCTGAAATCTTACAGCTAATGGCAACAGTCGCTCCATTGTGGCATTATAAACATCAAAACTAATGTCCACACATACAGAGTGGAGCGCAAGAGCTGTCAACACTCCCCAATGACCCTGTGGGTAGAAGTGGACAAAAAGGGAGAGAAACCCTCATGCTGGCTGTTATTTTTTTTTTATTCCTTCAACACTTTTAGAGCACTTTAGCCTTTATGTTGACATTTTCAGTGCTTTCTGTTGCCAAAATGGTGAGTTACCTTATACTGACTGTATAGAGGGGAGGCGTATGGTACAGAGGTTGCTGTATCTGTAAATGTAATAAAATGCACTGAAGATTTTTAAAAGCAAACATGGATGTCAGAAGCTATGTAAACCACTTAATGCAGAGTTGTTCAACTGGAAGCCCGCAGGCCAAATCCAGCCCGCGGGTGGCTTCCATCCGGCCCACCAATTTTACTGCCAAATGTTATTTGTAACTGATTAACATTAAATGTTAAGAAAACACAAAAATGCCTGTTTTAAAGATATCGTTCTAAAATTTTCTGTGGTCGCAGCTGATAATCCTCTTCAACACGTAATCTGACTGCAACAAGTTGTGCCAAATTTTTAACCTTGTTGACAGATCCAATCCTGGCCGTGGACCTTTCTTGGTAGAGTTTGATGTTCTCTCTGCCCATGTGTGGTTTTTCTCCTTGTGCTTCGGTTTCTACCCACAGACTAAAAACATGAATGTTTAGGCTAGCTGAGATAAGTGGACCCTGCGAGTTTGCAACTTTTACTTCTTGTTTACGACACACGTGCGTCTGACGTAATTGATTCGCTTCAAGCCAGTTGATGGAAACACGTCTGATTCACATTTCTTCAATTTTTTTCTTTTTGCGAAATTAAAAAAAAAAAAATTGCTCAAAATTAAAATTAAATTTGGATGGACACACGGCTTATGTGGCCCTGTGATGGACTTGTGACTTGTTCAGGGTGTACCCCGCCCCTCTCTGCCTCAAGCGGAGGAGTTTAAGTATCTAGGTTGTCCTGTTCATGAGTGATGGTAGGCTGGAGCTGGAGATGGATCAACGGACTGGGGTCTCGTCCTCAATAATGAGGGTTGAGTGTAATGAGCGTTGCTTTGGTCAGTCGTGGTGAAGAAAGAGCTGAGTCAAGAAGCAAAGCGCTCGATTTACTGGTCTGTCTATGTTCCAACCCTTACCTATGGTCATGAGGCGTGGATCATGACCGAAAGAGAAGATCCCTGATACAAGCGGCAGAAATTAGCTTTCTTTGTAGGGTGGCTGGGATCAACCTTAGAGATGTGTGAGGGTGTGGAGCTTGAAGTAGAGCAGCTGCTCCTCCACATCGAAATGAGTCAGTTGAGGTGGTTCATCTGATTAGGATACCTCCTGGATTCCTCACTTCAGAGGTGTTCTGGGTCCATCCTGGTAGGAGGCTCTGGGGATGACCCAAGACTGGAAGATATGTATCCTCTCTGGACCTGAGAACAGACCTGTTGCCTCTGCTACCCAACTACAGATAAGTGGCAGAAGATGGAGATGGGGGTACACCTGAAACTGGTTAACATTTTGAGTCACACCGATACAAGATGTCCACCACAGCTAATCAAATTTGCTCGTACAAAAAGGCAATAATTCATCGATGTGACATTATAAAATGCAGAACAAGTCTTATACTTCCATCATATCGAATACCGTATATTAGGGTTTTGTGTGCGTTTGTGTGTGACTAACAAAGCTACATAAGCTTCAAAAACCCCTGCAGATTGTTTTGAGTCAAGCACAGAGTGTAGTAAATCACCGTAGAGCTGCACTCACTGAGCTCAGCACTATCTCCAGCGTTCAGCACCTCCACCAAGCCGAATCAAGTTTGTGTTACCGGCAACACAGCTCACACTACAATTCTGAGCATTGTCAGCAAGAACGGGAGTCCTGAGGTGAACAAACATCAAAGTAATCATTCAGAGTATGCAAAAAAAAAAAAAACAGAGTGTAGCTGTCACACCGTGTGACTGTATTACCCCGTTTTTATTCAGCACGGAAAGAAAACAAATATAAATACTATAAAACCTTTCTAAGGTCTATTAGGCTGAATTTGGCTCCGCTACAGTAATAAACCAAAACATAATGAAGTCTGCTGTCTCTCTGCCTGCAGGCCACAACGTATTTGATTGATAAGGACTGGTTCAGGTTGAAAGCTAGAACTGGAAAAACAACGGTACAATTCCAGACAGTGCTCTGAGCAAACAAGCATCAGTTTAATCCATCTTCAGGGCCACAGTAGGACACTCACGGCACAATGCGAGACTGTTACGATTTTCAATTTTGATGCAGTTAAGTTTTAGTATTGCTCCGTAGCGAAGAACCGCCGCACTGTGAGCGAAGCACTTCAGCAGAAACTCCAGTTCTTTTTTTTTTCTTCCTTCTTCTTCGTCTTCTCTTCTCCAAGATCCCAGCAGAGAGTGCATTAATCATCACAGTCTCACCCCTCCTCCTAACTGAAGACAGAGAGCAACAGCTGGGGGAGAGGAGCTCGACTTTAAACAGTACAGACTGCAGGAGGTTCAGCCATCACTTCTTGTTGTGGATTCTGACATCAATAGTAATGAATACCTTGGAGCGTTGCCTGACTGCCTGAGCATGAATTGGTAGAACACTGGAAAGGCTTTTTTGTTTGTGCGTCTGTGTGTGCAGGCCTCCATGTTTATACTGTGCGCACCTTTGTTTGCCTGTGCATCCACATGCATCACTGGGAGTGTGTGCCTTTAGTTGGACCAGATATGAGTAATATTTAAAGCGTTTGGATGGGACTAAATGACCTGAACTGACAGGGACAATTAATCAGAACATTGCCGGTGCTTCGGGACAAGGCTTCACGCTGGGGTTACACCTGCACAGGCCCCTGAGCTGCGCCAGGACCAAGAGCACCTAAACAGAATTATCTTTAAATGATCTATGGACTGGCGGAAACCCATTTGTTTCATTTGAAGAAATTAGCAGTTGTGCAGTTTTAAAGTTTCATTGTGGAAAAAGTGTGTTTTTTTTCCTGAAAATCCTGCCAAAAGTCATTATTAATTTATGCCAACAAACAAAGCTATCTGCAAAGCCAGATGCATGCTTCAGAAACGCCTTCTAATTTCTATTTTTTTTTTTTTTTTTTTTTGATAATACAAGACCATTTTGGGGAAAAACACTTGGGATTTATTGAAGCTGCGTTAACCAATTTCTTCCACAAGGTGGCAGTGAAAGCCAGCTGTGAGGATGATTGCAGAAAAAAACAAGAAGTGAAATTCAGTTGACTCTCTAGGATTACAGTGACCTGGATGTGTGACGAGCTGCAACGCTGACATTCTGAGGCTCAATCTTAGCCAAGAGCTTGTTCACGCATCAAGATAGCATACATTAACTTCAACATGCAAAGACTTTTACTTCTGGTCCAGTTCTGCTTTTAGTGAAAATGGAAAAATAAATGTAAATAGATGTAAAGTAAAATTTTTGTAGAACTTTTTTTGAGAACTTTTTTGGTGTGAACTCACTTATTGAAAAATCTTTTATTTTTGCAACATTTAGCTCCAAAAACCTTTTTTTATTGTAATCGTGTGTGTATGAAAAAGTTAAGCAAGAGCGCACTAAATAATAGCAAGTAGAGCAGAATGAATTAAACTAAATTTGTAATTAAAAGTATGTAACCAAAGAGCAACAACAACTCAATATGTTTTTAGGAGAATTGTTGAGTCAAGACTTAATATCCTGAACATAATAAATGAATAAGTTTTGTTGTATACGTTTAAAGTATATCTTGATAACTCAATAAAATTTATGTTATTGTTGTTGCATAAAATGTTATTGCATATGATTGAGACAAGATGAATTAAATATATATTTTTTTTAAAAAGGTTATCCTGAACTGTGTCAAATAGAAGTGTCAGGCAACAAAGTAAAAATACTTTGTTACCTACATACAATCTTTGGTTGTCTATACTATATATTCTATAATAATTATTTTTTCAGCAAACCTTTTACTTTTACATCTTATATTTAAAAAATATAAAAAGTACTTAATTTATATTTTATATTTAATTATATTTGTATGAGCTTGTGGAATTGTTCATTTTTTGAATATTTTGTGTCCGAATAAAACTAAACTAAAAAAAACTAAAACTATATTGCACTTCAGCTTTTAATTGTTAAAAAAAAACAGACACTGTATATAATGCCTTCCCGGATAAAGTGAATTTATTTGTGATTGGTTGAGAAATATAAATATATGCTCCTCTGACACCTATTGGTTTATATGAAATCCATCTTACCTGCACATGACACAAATCATGTCACTGGACTTAGCAGACATATTTAATCTTGTATGAAGATGATCATTTCAGAGACATATGTAGCTGAAACATGCTGGCTATTGGATCCCAATTTTTTTTCAACAATAATAATATAGTCATTGATGCCTTTATAAAATGTTTTGGGGGGAAGGTGGGGTTGTGCACTGCAGGCACAAATAGTGCAGTTTAAAAAAGGTTTACTTCAGAAGTTTCCCACATGTATTGAATGTATCGCAAAAAGGCAGGTCTGCACCGAATATAAACAAAGCAAATAAAGCAGCTGTCAAAATTTTAAATGAGGGATCATGCAGGATGCTGGAGCTCCACAAACACACACCTTCTGCTAGACCAGTAAGTTTAACGCTTTTCATTTTTAGTCACTTTGCCTGTAAGTAAACAAAGACATGGTTGTGGGTATCCACTCACAAATTTTGCTACAAATTTTCAGTATTTTTAGTATAAACTTTATGAAAATAATTTTGTTTTTAATTCTCCCAGTCTTCATGACTTTGCAATGAGCACCTTTTAGATGTCATTTTTTAATTAATTGCGATGAGAGAATAATCAATGAGTTGGCTAATAAACTCAGAAGTAGAATATCTTTTAAATGGGTGCAGTCTGTCTAGATATATGCAAATACTTTCAGTGCGCATCTAAGTAGGTGTTTACGAAGTAGCTACACCTCAGTTGTCTGCTCACACGCTGCTCAGGGAACTCAGTTGTCACTAATCAAAGCAAACTGAATTAAACACAGTTTCAATACCTGAGTCATCTCAGATCTGAGGCATTTTTTTTTCTTCTAAATTTTCCATCAATATTGCAGCCAACTGTTCCTTCCTCTCCACTCACAAAGATTTCAAGGAGGTCTTTGCTTCCCGTTCTTTATGGGACACGTATCGAGGTGTCTGTGGTAATACATGAATAAGATGAATGCGGGGGATATGTTCATGTGAAAGCTCTTGTCACTGAGAGTTTGTCGTTGAGCAGCACAAAGGGTAGCGCCGTCCTGCCTGATTTACTTTAGATTCAAACCGTGGCTAAATTGGAAATCGTGAATCACTCTGACACGGTTGGACCAAGATGGATTGCTTCAGTTAGCGGCAGCCTTTCTTTACTTTAGATCTTTTTAAAGAAATCATACAAAAATTAATTTTTCTGACAGATGGATGACCCGGGCAGGAACTCAAAGGAATAGCAAAGGGAGTCCAGCAATGAGGCACTACAAAGCTTTTATGTTTTTTTTCTTTTTCTTTTTTTTTTTTTTTTTTGATCAGCATGGCACTATCCCCGCCACATCCAAAAAGCTCTCAGCAGCACAATGAGCCTGGCACAATATTTGATCAACAGTTTCAGGTTTTACAAGCCTTGCCAAACAACACCTGCCTGGAAGGAAAAGATATGCCTTTGAGCAGAGCAATGCATCCCCTTAGATGTTAAGGAAATAAGTGTTTGATGTTCATAAAACCCAGTCGGCACTGAGCCCGTTCCGTCCTGGATTCTCCTCAAGACTCAAGATTTGCATTACCGAACAATAGCTTACTGGATGCCAATAATGCTTTCCAATGTAATCTGGATATAAATTATGAAACAATGCGCTTTTTGCCGATTTCATTCAATATAATGCAACTGCGCTCGCCAAGTGTCCCACAACAGATGTTTCCTCCTCATACTATTGCTCTTGGAGACTATCTAAGATTTACAATCACATAATATTTAAGTGATGCTTTTGTTTGTGTTTGTATTTATTTTTAATTTTCATCTGGACCAAATTCAAGTTAGTTCAGAGTTAGGATTAGACCATCAGCGGTTACGACTAAGTGAAGTCTGTGGGTATAGACGTGTGTGTGTTGTCCAAGCTTTAGTTCACAGTATAGCCGGACGCAGCTCATTGCCCTGCAGTAATATCAGGCCTCACAGACACCTGGGACCGGTGGTTTGAGGCCTCAGAGAAGGCAACAGCCTGGCAACCGTCCCTGATTACTTTCTCCAATCCCCGGAACTCAACTGTGTATAAGCCATTAACCAGCTCCACGCGGTGTGAGTCCAGCTCAACCGTGCCACTGACCCAACACACAAAGAGTGACTTATAAACACACACCATACACACACATTCAAGGCACGTAAAATGTCACAATGTGTCTGCCAGTCTTCTGAAACAACAACCACTGGCAGGCCTGCAGTGTCCATGTTCTCTATGGTAAAGGCACAGATTTTACAGTGTGATATCATGTAGCGAGAGTGACATCTAGTGGCCAAAGCATAGAATTTGTAATGAACATTTATATTTATTTTACTGCATATTTACAGTTCTCATAATTGATTCCTATTTTATCATTATTTAAAAGTCTCTATTTGTTTAAAATTTGACTTTTTAATAAAACAATATCAATCATTTCATTGCTGTGTTCTGTAAAAACAATAGTTTTTAATCTGTTCGAGAGTGATCAAGAGTTATCCATTACATCACTCAAATAAATTCTCAGTTTAATATAATGAGAGTGACTTTATTAAACAACATTCAGTTGTTAATTTGCAGTGGTTTAAATCGTAAAAGCAAAACAAAGACTTTATGACCTGTAATGACACTGTCACTGTTTACACGTGTAAAAAGATAAGTCCACAAATGATCCTTCACTAAAATCTTATCAAACGTTATTACCACAAGGGCAGCTGAGTGATAGTGAGTGTTCATGGAAAAGATTTTCCATGAACACATTATGTAACACTTTTGTTTGGCCTCTCTGTGGAAATCTATGACCTTTGACCCATGAGGAAAGATCAGTTTTACATATGCTTTTATTCAAATGGATGAAAAATAATTATATATCGTTTTACACAATGAAAAAAAGAAACCTCAAAACGTTTTGATCCCCTCAGCTCATGTATAAGACAGCAACTGTTTTTTTAATCCTAAAACAGGCCAAATAACATTTTAAACTATTTTTTCACTCAGTGTTTGTATGTGCTGTGTAAATAAGTCCCTACAGCAAAGGTCGGGTTTATTTCCTTGTAGCTCCAGTTAATGAACTGCAGGGGAAAATAAAGGTTAGTAACGGTGTAAAAAATAAAAAAATAAAAAAAACTATGAGGAAGAGACTGACAGCACTCAATGTGAGCGGCTGTTACAGCTGAAGGAAAAGTTATTCCCTCTCTCTTCTATGCAAATGAGAACGTGACTGTGCATGCTTCACCGTGAAAGAAGAGGGGCAGGAATCCTTTTGAGGTGGGCGGAGCCTAAACCCTGTCCAACTTTACTTTACTTTACTGTATTGGAAACAAGACTTAGTTTTGGGTGAAGTGCTTTCCTAAATGGAGCACGGAGACAGAAACAGAGCAGGTAAGTGGTCGAGTATTCCTTCGTCGGTGACAGCTGTTTCCCAAAAGTGTTAGCGGCGGAAAAGTTTCCTACGTGGCTTTTTCTATGAGTTGTCTTTACCTGTCTGGAGGTATATAGCTAATAATATACTTCCGAAAGAGAAAATTTCTTAGCTAAAACGTAGTTAAAGTTTCAGGAAGCGACACCTCTTTGTAATATTGCGTAGTTACTCAGTTATAAACACAAAAAGCTGAATAAAGGCTTGTTGTTTGTGCGCATGCTCTTTACAACTTACCTGATTCTGTTTCAAGGTAATTATCTGATCTGATCTTAATTACCAGCTTTGATGACAAACGTCACGCTGTTTCACAGAAACAGGAGGTTTGTTTTAATTTAATTTATTTATCTTCCCAGCATTATTAAACTGTAAAACCTAAAACAATAATTTTATTAAATATTTTCTCAAGAAGCTATGTTTCATAGCTGCTGTTGCTTTATTGTTGTTGTGTCACATAATGTTTCAGTATTTTTTTTTGTTATTATTATTAAAACAAAGTCAGCCCAGAATATTATAAACTTTAAGAAACATATTGTAAACCCCCAATGTCAGAATTTCAAATATTTCAATTCATATGAGATGGGACTAATTTCTGAGTTACAGGAAGTATCTGCTTTTCCTTGAAGCTTTGACAATTAATCATCTGCAAACGTTTTTGAACAGCATTTTTTGCTCTAACAAACTCAATTTATCATTGCAGCTTCAAAATAAATCCAGTTTTGTTATAAAATATACAAAAAGTGGCAACAATGAAAGAACAATGACTGAACTGGCCTTTGTCTGGGGGTTGGAGTGGGGGGTAAGTGAAAGGGGGGGAAAAAATCTTGACATATAACATTTGTAATCAGATCTCATTTTTTTCAGCCAGTGAAAGAGAATCCCATTGAAAGCAGCTGTAACACATCTTCAGGATGGATCCCAGTCACAGCTCAGACTCAGACTCTGAGGAGCTCCAGCTCAGAGTAGACATCTTCAGGAAACTCGGTTACTCCGCCACAGAGGTGAAGGCTGCTTTGAAGAAACTGGGCCTAAACACCGACACCAACTCGGTGCTTGGCGAGCTGGTCAGGAACAGAACCAACACTTCACCGAGCTTTTCTGACTCCGATGAGAAGCTCTCAGTCCCCAAAGACTCTCTGCTGCCTTCCAGTTGGGATCTTGGTTCGGACTCGGAGCTGAGGCATATTGTTATTGATGGCAGCAATGTTGCCATGAGGTAATCTTATTGATAAGATTTTTTTTTATTTTTTTTAGCTTTCTTGAAATTATCATAAATTGAAACCATAACCACACGGCCTTCAAAACAGCTACAGCTGATGCCATTCACTCACCCACTGTTGAGTTATTTGACACTTTCCTAAATGTTACCCACTCTGCCTGAGCATGTTTTAACAAATACCACTGGAACAACATGCAAATTTAGGATCTCCCCCTTTAATAGATATAACGTTTTTTTTATTAATATTCACAGTGAGTAACAGACAGAGCTTAAGTTCCCTGAAAGGGAAAATTTAAAGGCAACCAGTGTTTACACAGAGCAACTGAATTTCAGCTGCTTCCCATTTCATTTCATTCTATTCAGATATTATTTTTACTGATCTCTTCCCCCACGCCCTTCTTTCTTTTACAGCCACGGCAACAAGGAAGTGTTTTCATGTTGGGGCATACAGCTGGCTGTGGATTTCTTCCTGGACAGAGGTCACAGTGACGTCACCGTGTTTGTTCCCTCTTGGCGCAAAGAGCAGCCCAGAGCCGACGCTCCTCTAACAGGTGAGGGAGACGGGTGAAAAGGTGGAACGGGCAGATGGTTTCTGTCAGGTAGGCTGGAGGTTCAAGCCTCGCAAATGCAAGAGTTTTGCTTTTAAAAAGGCAAAAGTTAGAAGAAAAAAAAGGCCTTGGTTTTACAAAAAAAACTGTGAATTACAAATGTAGGGTGTGGTTTACTTAGTCTCATCTTTTATTTCTGACCTTTGCTGACACATCCTTGAGTCAGACATGCTGGCAAGCTGAGGATTTACCAGTAAAAATAGAAATACTAAACTGAGGACGTAGATTGGTTTGCAATATGTTTAAATAATATAAATCATTTCGCCTGAATCAAATGTAGGAATAATCCACAAAATATTTTGAGGTGCATGTATCATCCTCTTAATAAAAAAAAAAAAAACTTTTTGTTGTTATTTGCACTGTGAGAATAAATTCACAAAACTGAAAAATAAATTTTTAAAAATGAGATCAGAGCATAATGGAGTCTGGTTTTGGAGCTTGGACAGGTTTAAACAAGATGCTTGGCTTGTTAGCTCTGAGTCAGATAAGAAGAAGAAAAAAAACATAACTTATCTTAAATCTTTAACTTTAATTAGACTTGCTCTAGCTAAGAAATGGATAGCAAGTAACCTCCCCATAAAGTTGCAAAAATGTTTACAAAACAATCAGTTGATTAGATCTTTTCAGTCACAAAACTACTATATTTATGTAAAATACATAAATACAACTCGTAAATCGTTTGAAGCTGTGGCAAGTAAAAAAGGGAGGTTGTATTTAAGGATAATTTGCAGAAACCACAGAAAACCCCTCATCTGCACTTATAACAGCTGAGTTAAGTTCTAGGTCTGGTTATGTCATTCATATTTATATCAAATCTTCATATCTTTCAGCTAAATAAGAACAAGGTAGTCTGTTGAAACTTTGCAACATTGCGTTTCAGTATCTGTGCGGCTTGGGTGGAGCAATCCAAAGGATCTATTTTCAGTCCCTGATTAAGGAAGTAAAAATGAGCCCATGGCCGCTTCTGAGAAAGCCCCATCAGGAACTTCTGATGTTTTGTGTTTTTTTTTTGTTTTGTTTTGTTTTGTTTTCCCTAATGCTGTAGCTTGTTTGCAGACAACTGTTAAGCCAACCAGGCAACTTAAAGGTCTTTGAAAAAAAGTCACTTGAAATAACAAAGGCTCAAACTTAAAAAAATAAAAAGGTACCACTGTGTAAATAGTACATGACCTGGATGCTTATTAATTTAAAGACTTTCAAGACGGTTCATTTCACTGAGCTCCTCACGCTTAAGTTAATATGAGTGGCATGTTTTAATGTTTTCATTTTAAATGAAAAGCAACGGGAAATAATGTGCAGAGGAATGGTGTTTGACCAGGTGATCTGTTTTTTTTTTTCCTCCTCAGTTTTCTTGTGAAAACCTCAATTGGATTCTTTTAATAAATTTTTTTCTGATGGGTTTTATTTTGTTGTATTTTGTATTGACTGAACCATGTAGAAACTTTGACAGCTAATTCTATTATAAATGTCTGACGTGTTATAACTCCCTAGTTATTTGTTGTGTGATTATAATTTCAGATCAACACATTCTGCTGGAGCTTGAAAAAAGAAAAATACTGGCTTTTACTCCTTCGCGTCGCGTCGGGGGCAAGCGAGTGGTTTGCTACGATGACCGTTTCATCATCAAGCTGGCGTACGAGTCCGACGGCGTGATCGTGTCCAATGACACCTACCGTGATCTCCAAGGGGAAAGACCCGAGTGGAAGAAATGCATCGAGGAGCGGCTCCTCATGTTCTCGTTTGTGAATGACAAGTAAGCACGGCATGCCGCATCTTGTTCTCGATTAAAACTATTTGCTGAGCTTTGAGCAGAAATGTTGCAACTTCAGGGAAACGCTCGCCCGAGTTCTTGGAATGATGTGAAGTCAGTAGTTTTCCTTTTTTTTTTTTTCCTCCTTTTTGTTTATTCCAGGTTTATGCCCCCAGATGATCCTCTGGGTCGCCACGGTCCTAACCTCGACAACTTCCTTAGGAAAAAACCTCTGCCTGTGGAACAGAAAAAGCCACTCTGTCCATATGGTAAGAAACAATCAGCACAAAAACGAGGAAGTGTAACTCTTTGCGGTGCAGCTTTTGGACAAAAGAAGAAATCAGTTCTCAAATGAGACGACTTTTAAATAACGCAAACCTAATTTTTTTTTTCCTTCAGATAAAAAGTGCACTTATGGTGTCAAATGCAAGTTCTACCACCCTGAGCGAGCAAACCAGTCCTATTTGTCCCTGGCTGATGAGCTGAGAGAGAAAGCACAGATTTCTGCTGTGAAAGAAGAGAGAAAGCCAAGATTGCAATGCAGGCAGCCTCAGTCTGATCCCGAGCCTCCTCATAATGCCTGTGTCCATCCTCGAGACGCACATCTTCCTTGGGAACGGCAGAGTTCCTCACTTCCTGGTCAGATTAGTGAAAATAAACTTTTGTACTGGGATGACTTTAGAAAAAGCCCAAACCATATGCCAGGAGGCCAGAGTCAGAAAGAGTATCCCGGGCTGCACTTTATGCCAAATTACTATCCCAACATGTCTGTTGAGTATATGGATTCGGGCTTTAGTTCTTTGGACAGCCCCTACTCTGACATGTCGCAGCCCCTCAGCAGCTCCCACAGACACAGACCCCAGCATCAGAACCACGGAGCCCAACATGCCCCCGTGCCTCCAGAGGATAATACTCGCCAGCCCTGTAGGTGCTGTTCCCATCAGCAGCAGCAGCATTATGAAAACGTTGACCACAAGAATCAACCCATCTTTGACCCCTACCTTCACCACATGTTCCCACCCAGTGTGCCCCATCAACACAGGCTCCCTGCCAGCCAGTTCCACAGCAGCAGAACCCCACATTACCAGAGTTACTGGTCGGAGCCCTATCAGGGTCAGCCCCAAGCCAGGGCGACATGTAGCCTCCCCGCTGTGGTCCAGCCCCCACACTCACACAGTTCCTGCCACTCCTATGAGAATCATCCGTACCAAACCTGGGCCCAGCAGCAACCGGCGCCTTCTGCTGCGTTTGACCCACAAAGGTCAGAGGTGCAGACGAAACTGCGAGCCATCTTCAACCCGCACCAGGTGGACAGGGTGATGGAAATGTTCCCACAGCTGATGGATCCGGAGAAGCTGGCTGCAGAGATACTTAAACTGAAAGATCAGAAGTTCAGGATGTTCTGATTTTTTTAATATTTTTGTCTGTCTTTTGCTAATTTAGAAACAACTCATGTTTGAGTTAAAAGGTGATCACATTGTCACTGTGAACAGAAAATGGCTCGAGAAGATTTAAAAAACCCTCCAAAGGGGGGGGGGGGGGGGGGGATTAAAAACTAATCAAGTGAAATGTGCCATTCTTTTTTTAAAGAGTTTAGCCGGTCAGTGCTGAGTTATTTGTATGACATTAAAGTCAAATTAAATCTTGTCCATGTTTTGGATGAAAAAAAGGGCCTCTAGACCGAAGATGACTGCGATTCTAGAGTTCTGAGTGTTGATGCACATTGCATCAAGTGTTATCTTTAAGTTTTTGTGCAGTAAGCAAATTTTTATTATTATTTCTTTACTTTCTGTTTAGTTCTCGATAATAACCTCCTTGTTCAGTATTATGTTTTATTTAGGTATGTTCCTGATTTGGTTAACTGATATGTGGGGAAACCCTCCTCCTGTAGCCAAACAGATTTATCTCATGTGCCATCTTGCTTTTCCTGTAAATGTGCATGATTTTTATGAAACAGAAACCTACAAATAAAACATAAATTGTGAATGCATCTACTGTAACTGTGCATACTTTTCTGTAAACGCGTCATTTTTCTGTAAACCAACTCCAGTAAATGCAAATCGAAATTGTGTGTACATTGCATTTACTGTAACTGCATGAGTCAAAATTACAATAAAACATGGAATTTAGTTCTCAAAAACATATAAGTTTGGATTATTGAATTATTACTCTTTATAGTAAGATGAGAATTTATCTAGAGTTTATAAGTATTTTCTTTTGCTCACAATATGTTTTTAGTGTCCCTGAAATAATCTCTTTTGACTGAAGAACAGGTTTATCAAAGATTAAACCTGACACTGTGACATATTTGCAATTCCAGGATCACCATTTAATCATATTAGATGGGATGTATTTAAAAATTGTGTTTAGTTTTAATGAAAACAGTTAATATAGGTCAAGCTTGAAAGGGGAATCCAGGTAGAGTTTGTTTCCAAAAGAAACCAAGCAGAAAAATGAAAGCAGTTCTTCGAATTCCATTCTAAGAAAACTCAAAAGTTTTATTTTTTTATTTTTTTCCCTTAAGCTGTTTTTTTCCAAAATAACTCTTGTATGTGGTCATGCATTCAGAGTTGTCATGGCCAAACCTTGTGAACTTTAACTCATATCTGTTTTGACTATTTCAAAAATGTGAAATATGCACACCGCCCACAGGAAACAAGCATGTGTGTTAAAGACACATGTTGTGTCACCTTGTGATTAAAGCCGGTGGCATGGTGGTTTAAATACTCAGCACTTTTACACAGTTTGATTGTCCAGGCAGAAAACTAAACTTTCAAATATGATGTGTTTGAAAAATGTATTGAAGTTTACACCAGGTTTCATACAGGATTTATTTAACATCCAGAGAAAATAGTACATGTGTTTTATTTCAACTGGTTTAGGCTAGTGGTTCCCAAAGTTGAGGTCTGATTGCTTGAAAAGCTCGACAGAAACAAATCTGACTTTAAAACTGGTATATTTAGCTGTAACTGTTACAATGAGATACAAACGGTCATACAGTAAATAGAAAAGTATTAATGAAGCTTAATGAAGATGTCAACAGTCACGTGTGTCTTCTGGGGGTTTTGATACAAAATTTGGCTTAAAGGTTATCCACAACATAATTTAAATACTATTTGTTGATATATCTGTGAGAAACTCTCCCTGATGTACATGTTAGTCACTCCCAGGCCATTAGCAGTTTGTGGAAGGGCACAAAGACACCATATCCAGGCTTGCTGCAAAGAAACAAATATTGTTAGATTCAATGCAGAGACTGGATTAAAAAAAATAACATTTATACATATTTACAACTTTACTGCTACATTTGAACAAGTTTACCCAGGCAGTCTCATGCCTCACCTATTAGATCCAGTAATTTGAGATTTTTGTTGAACAGACTTGAGATTTGCTGAATCAGTGTGTGAATAAAAAGTATATACACACTCTAAAATGTGAAATGTTGAATTTATTTAACCAAGTTACACCATATTCTTCCACTAAACTGAGTTGAGTAAATGTAAAAGAAAATACAAGAGAAAATGAGTAAATTGAGTTACATTTACCAGTAAATTCAAAGCTTCATTTATATGGCGTGTTTCCCAACCTATCTTCCTGAAAGCTGAGCCGCCACCCCATTCCCTCGCTGTTCCCCACCTTTCCTATTCAATCTCTAATAAAATAATAACGAAAAAGTGAATAGTTACAAACATTTAATAAAAAAATAGAACTGAGTTTACCAATTTTTAATTGTTTAAATTAATCTCCCCCTCCACCAGGCTGGAAACCACTGAAATACAGTAGATCAAGTAAGTACTGTGTGTTTCAATGTATTTTTTTCTCAAACTGTTCAGGGGAAATAAACTAATGTGAGATTCAAAACTGCTGGTCTTTATTAATGAAAGAACATCAACTACAATATAAGGTAACAAAACAGAACAGTTTCCAAGCAGCTGAATGACTTTTCAAAAGGGAAATGCTGTATTTGACACTGTAACCTGCTCGTCATCATTCAACCATAACTAATGTGACTTCTTTGGAAATGAAAGCAGTTACCATTGAAAGTAGCTCTGTCCGCTGTGACTGCCGTCACACTGAGCTGCATCAGGAGCCTGCAGCTCCACTCCCAGGTGGAGGTCTGCCTCCCCCTGCAGGTGGCCCAGGAAACGAACGGTTCCTGTGCTGATCCTGCCAGATGGCAGCATGATCCTGACCCGGTGACCCAGTTGCAAGTCCATAGGTGAGTGAGGAACAAAAACCCGGTGAGGCCCATGAGATGTCCCCCGGGACTGCACACTTTGGAAAAGAAAATATTTGGAAATACAGCAAGGTCTGTGTGTTTTTGATCGATTCTACACATCTATAATCAACTACTTGATAAATACACAATCTGTGAAGGCTTTTGTCTAAAGTAATTTCAGTTACTTGTATTTTTAGTGTGTTGCAAAGTTTCTATCAGGGGGAGATATTTGTTTTACTATAGTTTCACATGGAAAAGAAAAAGCTAAAATCAGCCATGGACTGATGTATCAAACCAAAAAAATGGAAATCCGTAAAACTCTTTCAAAATGGTTGGGTCAGAAATGAGGCATGTCATTCTTTATAGTCTGACAATTTAGGCCAGAATTTGAACCCAGGTTTTGGAATGTTCTTTATAATGAAAACTTTTAGAAGCTCTACAGACAAATAAGTATTTTTTACTATTTTACTAGGATAACAATTATAACTCAGTGGACTGCATTAAACTGGCTATAGGACCCAGTCAGTCAGTGTTGCTTCATTTGTCATTAAATCTTTTTTTCTACCTACACACAGAGTTTCACCTTTGGTACCTATAGGCTGAAGATAAAGAGGAAGCAGGTCTTGAGCTCAGTGGGGATGACAAGGATATTTGGCTCCCTGACAAACTGCATGAAAAGCTGTCACCTCTTGATGATGCTTTGGACCGTCGGCGTTTCTGAAAACCACCTGTTCATCAGACAGTGGTTTTGTTATTGAATAAAAATGTACGGATTTACAGCCATAAACTATTTGTCCATGATTTACCTGAACATTCATCAAACACCACTCCATTGTCCACTCCTGGCTCTCCCTGGCCGTCGCCAGTGCCCTCTTTCACCAACGCTTTGACGTCAGAGACTAACTGGAGGAGAGTAAGGTTGATGATGAGAGGCAGAGCCGTGTCGTCAGCGACACCCGCACGCTTTCAGAGGCGCACCTGATTCCGGAGCTCTTCCTGTTGTTTTTGCAGCTCGGAAAACTTTGTTTCCCATGATGCTCTCTCACAGGCAATCCTGGTTTTGAGGGACAGGATCTCTCGCTCGGTTTTGGTCAGTCTTTTGTTGAGGACGTTCACACGGTCAGGGCTCCCTGGGATGGTTGCTGTCCCTTTGTGTTCAGAAGCTTAAACAGAAAAGCACAAACTCTCAGCTTCATGACCCTGCAGTTTTACAGTCAAAGTCTTTTTTATTATTATCCTGAAGCTTTTTGGTTAATTCCTTACCAGCATGTCGCTTCACAGGTCTGCTTTTCTCGTCTGTTAGGTATTGTTGCTTCGGTATGAATTTAATAGCATTGTACGGGCAAATCTACAGTCCAAAAGAGCAGAAACACCATGCAGTACAACCTGTGTTATATGTTCAAACAAGTCATCACAGTGTAGTTTGTTATTATTTTTGAGAAGCATACTCACCCAAAGAAACCTGCAGGTGCAGAGTAACCCTCTGTATGTCCATGTAAAAAATGTCTGTAGTGTGTATTCTGACATGTTGGAGTACATTGTGCTATCCCAAACAGTGAAAAGTGTTCATCCAAACAAATATAACTGAAACCATTTTGCGCTTGAGCATTTCATTATTTATGTGACGCTTGGGAGATTAAAAATAATCAACAGGTTACTAAAAAAAAAAAAAAAATAGGTTATGCCATTTGCCTGTCAAGCTAAAAGCTGATACATTTCTAATACTGTTAAATGCAGAGCGCACTGACCTTTTCATGCAGCGGCTCATCAGTACGACGGGAGAAACCTCCCATCTGACCTCATGAGCAAATCATTTCTCCCATTTCTGATCAGGGAGCCTCCGTCCGATGCGGTGATGAATGCTAATGTGGTGCGTTGACCTGTTGCTAGGCGCCAGCACTGCCTGAACTGCTGGGGAGCTAAATCTTGACTAATCTTCTTAGTCATGCAATTACACAGTAGAGTTGCAGACAGGCTGCTTAGTTTGGTCTGCTGAGCTTTGTACTGTATGTAAACACTTTGAAAAGTCCTTCACATGCTGCCTGTGTTGAATCAACTTTAAAATAAAATAAAAGTCATTCCGGAAAGTACACGTGAAGGTGACATTTTTATTGACTTTACTATACAATTTACATTTATTACATACTTTTTTAATGTGACAGCTTCTCAATAATTATTTCTGCACGGCAAAATATTTTCAAATTCCAAGTTTTACACAAGTTTGATTTAAATTTACGTATAAAAACAAACAAAAAAGGGGAATTGGCAATAATACTTTTTGTTTTTTATCAATACTACAGACATACTGTACATGTCTGAAAATATGCATCCAAAAGATTTAGGCAAACTTTGCAAATCTAGTTTAAAAAATTGTTAAATAGGTCCTCTAGATGGGTTCTTCTTTGTTGAAAAAACTTTTTTTCAGTCTGAGGAGATTGAGGTAAACTCTGCATTATAAGAAGTGCCTCCACATGGTGGACAAGCAGCTTTAACAACAAGCAAATCTGTTTTTTCACATGTGAAGTAAAGAGGATGGAACGGCCACAACCATGTTGGCTGACTTGCAATGAAAAGCTGGTTGAAGAATGGTTGCCATCCCACAACAGTGTGTGACCAGGCTGGTGACCAGCATGAGGAGGAGGTGCCAGGCTGTTGTGGCTGTGTATGGTTCTTCCACATGCTACTGAGACTTTTGTTTATTATATGAATAAATTGTTAAATTGCCAAAATGATTTGTTTCTTCAAATTTTAATCATCCAGTTCTCCAAACACCAAACAATTTGATGGCAGATGAAGCTGTTTGGTAATGGCAGAGAGGATTTGGCTTTTTTTATGTGCACAACTGACAAACTCAGTTCTACTGCTCATCCCACAAATGCATGTTCCTTACAAATATGGCACCATTTAAAAAAGGGAAATTAACAAGCTATCCAACAACATAAGTTTATATGCTTAGTTCATTAGCTTATTAGCTTTAAGTAAAAAAAAATTACAGTTTCACAGAGAATAAACTGTACCTTCTTATTCACGCACTCTCCCACACCGTCATTATCTTGATCATTTAATATGTTTCTCAGCTTGTTGTGGGTACAAAACTGGATCATTCAGTTGTGTTTGTTCACCCAAGCTCAGGTTTACTGGGCTTATTCTTGACAAGAAAAAAGAAAAAAAAAGGAAAAACTTGTTTTGTTTGTGAATTTTCTGTTGACGTGAGGCGCTCACAGTCAGGTGAAATGTGAGCCAAAAGACCATTATGTTCCTAGTAAATTGTTGGGTGTAAAAAAGGTGTACAATTCTGAGCCTTATGCAAATAATGCCTTCATTCAAGTCTCTGTTCATTGCCATCTCAAGTTGTGGGTCATGTCCTTATTGCACAAATTTAATTACATAAAACATACAAACGCTGGATATAAAGCAAACAGCAATGTTTTGTCCCAAGCTTTGAAATAAATATTTGTTATTAATTATCCTCATCACAGACATCCTTTGACAATGAGGTTTTTAGTTTCCATGATCCCTTCATATATTTACTGCTTGGTAATTATCACTTGCACCATACAAAAAAATGGATTTAATTCATAAATATCCAGACGTTTCTTGTAAAAATGTGTGCTCTGCTCAAACCGAATAGTTTTTTTCTATCACATTTCTCCATAAAACAGCTGTTTTAAAAGCCTTACGATGTGCTCTTCTAGAAACTTACGACCTATCATGAGTTTTATTTTGCCATGATGACCCTTTTGGAAAGTTTAGCCTCAAACAGATGGCATTTGTAATTGAGCTTTCGCATACAATAAAACAGTTTTTGTCCAAATAATGTAAGCAAACAGTTTAACAGTGTGCAGCAAAACAATTTATATGACACAATTAAAAGCCTTGAGGTGTTTCATTTGAATTTTTGAAATAATCCACAATCCCTCTGCTAATATTTTTCATTCCGTAACACATCTCATGCTGCTCTGATGAAAGAAGGAAGAAGGTCTCTGTCATCTGAATTGCAAAAGTTCGTTTGTTGTTGAGCCCAAGAATTCTACTTTCTTTAGGCCACAAAGAGGTATTTGTTGTATTCGGGGGCTGTATGGCTCTCTCGCTCTCTCTGTCTCACACACACACACACACATGCAGGGGGTCTGATTTCACATTGTGTTCGACAGAAACCAGGAGGCTCCTTATATACAATCACGCCACAGGGCTCTGAAATCTCACCTGTGCTCTTATAGACCTGCAAAAGCTTAATCCACTGAGTAAATCTTTAATTTCTAGCTGCATGGTTTCAGCTAACTTATCAAAGCAACCCAACCTAACACTGAACTGAATTGTTATTTCTTTTATTTTAGGATGAAAATACTCAGGAAAATTGGAACAACATGAGATTGGGAGAAAAAAGGCAGTAAGGACGAGAAACACACTTCCGCTCGATCCACGCTGCAAAACCACTAAATAAGTGATTAAATGATGCATATATTAAGTCTCTGAGCAGATTTTCTTAGTAATAAACATTTAGTTAATCATGTTGAGCTCATTTGAACACAGTGGCCATCCACTTTAGTGTTCCTCATCCTGGAAATCCCCTCCCAAAATGTTTTCACCTGTAAGCATGACCACATCATGCTAGGACCCACCCAGCAGGCCTCTACAGTCCCCTCCTCTTTACTCCTGGTACGGATGAAAGTTTCCACTCGTTACATTAGAGGGCTGTCAGCAGGAAGCAAGGGAGGAAGGTGACAAAGAGCAACAGAAAAAAGGGAAATCCAGAGGAAAAAGAGGAAGAACTTGCAGAGTGGGCCACAGGTACGTGAACTTTATTTTAAGGGGAGGATTTGTACTGTTGAAGTTGAGCTAAACCCACCTGAAATATTTATTCTTGGAAATTGGTTCAATGCAAGTAACATCAATATCACTTGGAGAATGGAATGATAGAACAGTGATGTGTATCCAGCTTTCTTTCGCCTGCAAATTGATGCTAAAACAATAAAAATATAAATGCTATCTACTAACAGTAAATCAGTATTTGTATATTTGAATGATTTTGTTTTCTTCATGAGTCATTCTAAGAATTTATTCTGCTTCTGTGAGTTTTTCTAGTCCTGAAATTAATTATTCTACTATACAATTTCCCAATGGTCAGGAAATCAATGACAAATTTAATTGAGCATTAATGTCAAATGTATTTACCTCTTTCCTGAAACATCTAATTAAGCAATTGTGTTTTTCAAACTTGCTTTTTTATTATTATTACTGAAGCAGTTGATCTAAAGGTGACTTAAAACCCTGACTAAAACAACACAAACAACCTCTAAATGACAAGTTTATGTCAGGAAACCTCCACATTTCTGTTTGAAGCGTAAAGATTCACAGACTCGCTGATGAACTGCACACAAGCAAAGCAAAGTTTTTCCAGCGAAACTCAACATTTAGGCATCCCTTGTTGGCATGGAAGCCAAAAATGGCCAGTGTTGTACCCTGTTTCCAGGGTGTAGTACCCACAGGAGCTCATGGGATCCAGGGGAGAAAGGAAAAAAACAAGCCACGCCGCTTAGCAGCCCTCCCAAGTGGACCGCTCAGAGAACAAAACACATTTTAATTGTGCTCAATGCCAGAGCACTGCGAACCAAAACACCACAGATGTAATTGTGTGGCCCGGCGCTGCGTAATCTTAGCAAGAATTACTTCATGGAATAAAACAATTTTGTGCAAATGTAATATTTAAAATGCATGATGTTTTGATCTTTTTATTTTTTCTCCAATGTCATTCTTCAAACTTCTTTAAAGGTCATATTCAAATAGTTTTCTGTCATGTGACTCCACCAAACAATTATGAGATCATTTTCATCAGGACAGGTAGATAACTGTAAAAAGAGATGACCATGAAAAAAAACTGAACCGGTGGATTACAATAAGTGAACTCGGCTATTATTACCAAAACATTTTACCACGAGTAGGTAAATAGTGGAAGTCAGACAATCTGTTTTTATATAAATCAGGTTTAGTATTGCTTTATTGATTCTGCTGTCAGGCGCTTGTTATGTGTAAAGCTCTGCGGATGTTAAAAGCAAGACGTTCGTCATACGTTTGTTCATATTCGACATTTCCAATGTTATTGCAGGCCGGACAAAGAGCTATCTGCCTTTCTTCCAGCGGGATAATGGCTTCTGTAAAGAGGACAGGTATGAGCTCATATCTCTTTATTTCAATTCACTGTTGGAGGTTATTTACATCTTCAATCATCGTGTTTCAAATCTGTTGTTTCAGTTTTTTTTTCAAGAACAAGGTTTCTGGAATTACCAAGAACCTGCAGCAATAGACAATGACCTTAAGTTGTTGTGTATAAATTGAAATGATGGTGGAATGAGGGAAGAAGGGAGAGTTGATTTACACAGACAAATCAAAAACTAAATAAACTACGGGAATGTTTCCATGATTTGTAAAGTTTCCACTACACAAACAGCCCTGTTAGGTTACACATGGGGCGGACAGCCTCTACAGGGAATAACATGCTAAAAATCATACATCTAGTATGTTTATATTAATAATGAGGTGATATTCAGCACAATTTATGATTACTTAGATTTAATATTATAGGATTTGTTTTGTTTTAATATGTCTAATTATGCAAAAAGTGCAGGAAAAAGTAATGACGATGTAACTTCTGGTCGAAGCTGCTTTGAAATCAGCCACTTTGATGCGTCACCAGGTTATTATTGAATTATTAATTCATTTTTTATTAATTATTAAAAGGTTATCCTGTGTGTACCAAGCTTCATGTCCAGTAGTTGACTGGCTATTTACCCCAGCAGTGGGTCAGATATGATACAATTGTAATTGACCAATCTGACAAATATTCCCATTATTTAAAAGCATACATGAAAAGGTATGAAATATTAGTTTTCTTTTTTACTTCATAGCAGTAAACTCGAACTTGTTCACTTAAATGTTGGGGTAATTTGTGACTCCTTTGAGCCAAAGAGTAAATTTTTGAAAAACAAAAAAACAGTGTGTATGTGTATATATA
>JAUBOC010000050.1:447015-483829 GCA_032275365.1 Anablepsoides cearensis
ACATGCACCAGAAAAAAAAAAAAAAAACATTTTTTGTTTATTTCAAATGCCCCGGATCTATAGTTAAAGGGTGGGGGGGCAGAGGTGAGGGGAAGATCATGTAAAGCCAACTCATTGCTGCATGTTTGAGAAATCCTTGAATCCTCCAGTGGTAGCTATGTGGAGCTGCGTAAGTGCTTGCTGCTACAAAGCACCGCCTATTTACACAAAGCTCCTCCCTGGAGCTCAGTCTGCAGCCGAGCTCCTGCCCCACAGGGCACCCCTCCCCCGAAGCATTGTTGTAAAAAAAGGCTGGGAGAGTTGCAAACAGTAGGATGTTCTTAAAGAAACAGAGGCCAATTTCAAGGTGCTGATTGGCTGTGATGCAAAGCGACAATTATTTTTGATATGTACAGCATTTTCATAACTGTAAGTAACATAGTTACTTGATTAGGTATATAATTAAACGATGAGCCTGGAAAATACACAATAACCCCCTTTAAATGTCTACTTCTAGGCACCCTGCACCGCCTTCTTTTAGATCTACTTCTACCTCTAGTATTAGTGGCGGGACAAACAAATATCTCCATCATGCCTGAAACAATCAATCCAAGCGCCTCTTCTGTGATGTCAGCCACCACTCCACCTTCCACAGCGATGGACACCAGCAATACAACAACCACCACTAATGGAGGTATTGTAACAACCACCCCCACCCAGTCTCTCACATCCACCTCCGGAGGCTCAGACTCAAGCCCCTCCCAGTCTCACACATCCTCCTCTGAATGGATGACATCCAGCAGCACGCTTTCTGCCACAAGCACCTCCGGAGGCTCATCGCCCCACACCGCCCTCACAAGCATCCCTGAAGGCACGGTACCCATTAGCTGTTGACTGTCTCACAAGTGTAGTAGTGCAGGAAAACGTATAGCAAGCATACGCATTTCTTTAGTCAGTACTGAGTACTGTATCAATTTCCAAATTCCTTTTATTGTGTGCATCAAACTGCACCATGTGTTGCACTCTGTATCTTCTCCCTTTCTGGCTTTTTTTTTTTTTTTTTGGTTTTATGAAAGAGTCAGATCAACAAGTTGGAGGTAGGGTGATCGTGATATTGGGTCAGTTGATTCAAGAAAATGTTTTCAAAGGAGAACTTTTTACCGTACTGATACAATGTTATGCATATGTTTGTAAAAAGGTAGTTACCTCTGCTTTGACTAATGATATAGAAAACATGAATTGTATTTATGCAGTTTATTTGTATGACACCAATCTACAATAAAAGGCGAGGCGCCGGATGAACAGTGTTTCAGTTCAAGCCTGTTCATTCCAGATGCCTAAAATCTAATTCTATCAGATTATATGGAACAAGCAGAAATAACATCTGAAGACTCAACATTTCCCTCAGCATCTAAAACAGGGGTGCCCAAACATTTTCCCCAAGAGGGCCAAAATGAGAATCTTATCTGGGACTGCGGGCCAAATGCAGTAATATAATACATAAAATACAAATACTATTTTAGTAAAGTTCTTTATTTCGCAACAATTAAGCTTGCAGCCAGTGTGGTGGCCTGCTTTTGTTTTAGTCTGTGCACTTGGAGAAAGTCTGCCATATGTTCAAGTAGCAAAGGCTCATGGAAAATTTTTATAAGTTGATCAAATATGAATTTTTCTGGCCTTAAAGTGTGCAAATCTACATGTGGGGTTAAATCTAATCTAAATATCAACTGTTACTTGTATTTCACGTTTCATTTTTAATCTTAATATATCAAAGATAAAGTCAAAACCATTGAGTGAAAACTATCTGTACTTAAGATACAGATAGTTATATCTGTATACAGTACCTATCTCTTATATAGTCATTGGGCCAATGGAGGAAATGACTAGATGGAAATACTTTTTCTACATAGGACGACAGGTTACAACCTAGTAACTATGTCTTCTGCTGGTGGGCCAAATCAAATGGCTTGGCGGGCCAAATTTGGCCCGCGGGCCCCACTTTGGGCTCCTCTGATCTAAAAGAAGCACATCGACATCTGTATTTTCTGCCTTGTCCCTTCATGTAATAATTAAGTCAGACCAAACTCTTTTTTTTTCCAGGTTCAAACACAATGATGCCGTCTTCAACCATGACCTCATGTATGTTTTTCATCAAACACACAAAAAAAATGATTTCTTACCAAGCTTTGTTGTAAGAAAAATAAGAACAATATATTTCATTTTGTATTCAAACACGGCATCCATTTCTTCTTCACAGATGGTATGGGTGGAACATCTAATGCTACTTCAATGAACATGGCAAGTCGTCCTTATAGGAGCAACACATTGTTGTACTTGCCAATACTGTATATTACTACTTTTTTATTCATTTTTTAAACTTCTGATAATGGCCGTCTGCTTTTGACATCTCTCAGACACATCTGCATTGCCCTTCGTTCTTGTGCTCCCAGTCTGAATGCTACATGATGTACACCAGTAAGAACGCCACAATGTGTGCTAACGCAAGATACTGTCAGGTAAGAAAACAAAATGACTGACAAACCCATCGTCATCCACCAGTATAAACTGTTTGTTTTTTAAAGAACAGCCATAATTGTGTTAATTACGAAGAGCTACTTATTGTAACTTGTGTCTGTCAAACAACTGAACTGTCATTCAAATGTCTGTTGTGTGATTGTGTGGCGCACCAGCTGATGAGGTGCGAGGGCATGTTGTACAATGCCAGCTGCAGTGCCTCCTGTGCAGTAAGCTGCAATAGCACTTCTCAGGTCAACTGCTCCGTGGACTGCTGCAACTCTACCAGATGCCTCAACGGCACTTTTGCATCCATGATGACGACAACTACAAGTAGGAACTGTTTGAGCTCATCGTGCATGCTTACATTGACTTCTGTTACTCGGGTTTCTCAAACGCATGCATTAAATCGATTGGTTTTATGTGTAAACGTGAAATTTTATGCTTTTCTTGAATAATAGTGGCCACAACAACAAAAAGCACAGCCCAGTCAACCTCCACAACGACCTCAACAACTGCAAACAAGGTAATCAATTCATGCATGTGGGTGGATGGATGTGTAGCAATTAATAAATTTGATATCTTATACCCTATTTTTATAGCCTCTGACAATTAATTTTAAAGTAATGTTAAGGTAAGTTAAATGTTTGTCTGGAAAGGTAGGATCATTAACACATGAGCAACTTGTTTTGTATTGCACATTTCAGGGAAACAAATGCCTAAAGGGTACATGCAGTGGTGACAAGTGCTACACGTCATTTAACGTGCTCGAAATGTGCTCCTCCACACAGCCACACTGCCAGGTAAGAAGTGCTGAAATAGATTCTAACATCTCTTTAACAATAATGTCACAATTTCACACCTCAAAATATAAATGCTTATATTGAACAATACTATTAAAAAAAAGTTGAAAATAATAATATTTGTGTCCTGTCCGGTGCACTCCCTGATTTAATTTTCACGTTTTAACTAAAAATCATGTCTAAATACTCCAAAGAGGGTATTTGGTTTATAATTTGCACAAAATAAATTTTTACAGTAACAACAGTGCTTCAAAGCACTCTATATTGTTAGAAGAGGAAAACAAATGATAAAATTGATCTAATAAAATACACAAATCCACACCGATTTAATCATTTATTTCCCCTCTATACTTTCAGTAAACAAAAACCAGGCAAACGTTGAAGTTTTCTGTTTTCATTTCAATTTTACCCTCAGGTTGGACATGGAATTTCTAACTTTCTTTTCACCTTTTATTACTATATGTTTAGTTAAAACAGGGTACCACTGCAACATGGACTGCAGGTTGTGCCAATTGCACAAGTGAGACCACTTGCACCACCTCCACACAGGCCTCATGTGTTCAGGAGTGCTGCATCGCCACCGCAACATCCTGCCTGTTCTTGAACGGCACGTCGAATATTTATGGCCACTCCTCTGCCACCAGAGGCCCTCATTTCCACACCAGTTTGATTGTTTTCTTACTTTTCCTGCTTTCTGTCATGCTGCTGATGTGAGAGAAAAGAGCGTGCGTCTGCTCAGCTGCTGTGTTGGTCGTTATTCCTGCCAGGAGCTTTATGGCACTCCAGAGATGAAGCTATTGTAAGAGATCAACACATTTCTGTTCTTGTGTAGCGCTGATTTTCGTTTATGATTGCGTTCAAGAATTACATTATTGATTGTTTTGCTTTTTGTTCAAGACCCAATTATCTTTGATAATCATTGTGGATTAAAAGAAATACCACTTAAGAAATACAAGCCTGAAGCAACAAACTTTATCAGTTCCCATCTGAATCTCATTGTTAAATAAAAACATAAAATATCAATACTTTTGCTAGGACTCCTATAGTGTTTTGACATTGATCATCCCTTCATGTAGTCACTGATTTTGTGATTTTAAAATGCAATTAATTTGCTTCTATTTGCACTTTATGTAACACACATGTTACGTTGAAGTCTTGTTTTTAGTTGTAACCTCTACACAACCTGCAATGCACTACTCTCAAATGCATTTTATCTTGATTTTTTTTGTGATTTGTGAACTGGATGTCTACTGTGTGGTTTTTAAAGTTATATTTTATGGTATACTGTAGGGTAATGTAAATCTTAAATGAAATCAGAAACGTGTCATGTTAATCTAGATCTTTGTACAGTGAACAAACAATAGACAGATTATTACTTCAAATGAAATAAATTTCTATATCTCTAATGAGTCTTCTTTATTTTCAAACAGCTTACTACAGTTATGATCAAATAAATACAATTATACACCAATCAGCCATATCTTTATGACCACTGATAGGTATTGTTCATAGTTTTTGACAGGAGCTCTGCTGGGTAAACATTCAAACAGGCTGATCCTGAATTTTTGGACACAGCCCAGTGTTTCCCAGCCATGGTCCTCAAGACACACTGCCCTGCATGCTTTTGAAGTTTCCCTGCTTTAACACACCTGATTCGGATGATTGCAGTGCAACAAAAGCCTGTTAATCAGTTATCAATTGAACATTGAAACTGATGGTGCAGGAGAAAGAAAAGAGGATATATGAACTAGAAAGAAGAGTGGATGATTTAGAACAATATTCAAGAAGAGAGGAGGTCATCATTTCTGGACTGAAAACAAGACACAGGACATATGCTTGAGTTGCTTCAGGTGAGACAACAACAGAAGATGCACCACGAGGTGAGATACAATCACCGAAGCAACAAGTTGTGTCATTTTTACAGAGCAAAGACATAAACATTCAGAAAGATACAATATCAGTCTGTCACACCCTGCCCAGCAGGACAGAGGAACCAACAATTGTGATCAGATTCACCAGCAGAAACATGAAAAATGACCTGTTAACACAAGCAAGGAAATTAAAGGGAACACAAGTATATATAAATGAACATTTTACAAAAAAGAATGCAAACATTGCAAGGTTCTCAAAAAAAAATAATAATAAATTTTGGCTACTTGGACAAGAAACGGAAATGTCTGGATTAAAGCAGGAGAACGATCACAAGCTAAAATAATAAAAGACAAAAAAGAGTTAGATGAGTTCAGGAGCGGACAAACATCACAATGAGAAAATATTTGAAACAAAGGAATAACACAAAGTTATTAAATGAAATAAATATAGATACAGATATCTAAATTATGGGTTATGAAAATGCAGAAGTCAAAATATATAACTCTGACACTAATGTAGATGTAATTTTTTTCCAGGAGGAACAATTTAATAAGGATAAAGGGTTATTTGAAGGTCTGTGAATAATTCATTTTAATAGTAGAAGTTTGAACACCAATTTATCTTAAATAACAGACTACTTAAAACAGTTAAAGAGAAAGTTCAGTGTCATAGCCATTTCAGAAACATGGCCCAATGATGAAAATATACAAAGTGTTGAAATAAAAGGATATGGACTGTACTACATGAAGAAGTAATAAAAAAGGTGGAGGAGTTGCATTGTTTGTAAATACTGAAATAAAATGTAAAATTAAAGACAAATTATCAACAGCTATTGATGATCAAATGGAAATAATCACCTTTGAAATAATAAATGAGATCTCAAAAAATATAATAATTAGTTGTGTTTATCGGTCACCAGGCTCAAACATTGAAATATTTTCTAGTAAAATCACTGAGCTCTTTGAAATGAGTTATAATAAAAGTGTTTTTTGTGCGGTGATTTCAACATTGACCTTGGAAATCAAACTGACTCCAGTAATATGTTCATTAACACAATGTATAGTTTGGGTCTTTATCCACTAATATTAAAACCAACAAGAATCACAACACTTACTGCTACAATAATTGATAATATATTTATTAAAATAGGAGATGGAGAAGTGCTGAGCGGACTTTTGACAACTGATGTAAGTGATCATCTACCACTTTTTACTGTTTTTAAAAATTGTCAATGTAAAAGGTCTGAAGCTACAACAAAAAACAAAAAGTTTAATACATCAAAAAAAAGCTTTGGATAAATTGAGAGATGATTTAAATAAACAAGATTGGAAAGATGTATATGTTAATGATGTCAAGAAAGCATAATGCATTTATGAAATGCCTGTAAAAAAGGATGATTTGTATTCATCTTTCTTGAAATTAAGAACAAAAGAAGCAGAAGACAGATACAAGAAGTATAAGAACAAATTGACACAGATTATAAGAAGACATAAGAAGGAATATTATAGTGATTTATTAAGCAAAAGCAATGGTGATACAAAAGCAACATGGGGAGTCATGAATACTGTCTTAAAAAAATCATATGGTACGATCAGGTATTTCACAATACGTTGTAAAAGACAATAAGGAACTTTATGATCAAAGTGAAATAGCAAAAGAATTTAATCATTATTATGTGAATGTTGGTCCAAGTCTTGCTGCTCAAATACCAAAAGCTGATGATGATGTGACTGAAACAATCAAGGGTTGTGCAAACAGCATCTTTCTTGGTGAAATTGATGAGGAAGAGATAATGAGTAGCTTATTATAAAAAAGATTTTGGATAAGAGGTCAAACGATTGGGTGAACATGGATATGATGTTTGTTAATGAAATAATGTCTTATGTTATTAAGCCCTTTACATACATATCATATCATACATATCATTTTCAACAGGAACATTTCCTAACAATATGAAAATAGCCACGGTTATTCCTATTTATAAAAATGGTGAGAAAAATATATTTAATAACAGACCAATATCCTTATTACCACAGTTCTCAAAAATCTTGGAGAAATTATTTGTGATCAGATTAGATCAATTCATCATTAAAAATAACATCTTAAATAGTAGTCAATATGGGTTTAGAGCCAATAACTCTACTTCAATGGCTCTCATGGAACTGACAGAACATATAACAAATGTTATTGACCAAAAACAATGTTGCGCCAGTATTTATGTGGATTTGAAGAAAGCATGGGATTAAAGGACCAGCATTACAATAGATATGTAGTTATTTGGAAAATAGGAAACAACAATGGTTGTGCAGGTACATGATGTGAGATCTGAACTCTGTGGAATTACATGTGGAGTTCCTCAGGGTTCTGTACTTGGACCAAATTTGTTTATTTTATATGTGAATGACTTGGTCAATGTGTCAGGATTATTTAAATGCATTTTGTTTGCTGATGATACAACTTTTCTTTGTTTGGGCTTAGACTTAGAACAAATGTTAGAGAAAATGCAAGCAGAATTTGTGAAAATACAAAACTGGTTAAACTCAACAAATTATTTTTAAACTTAGACAAAACTAATTATATGATATTTACAAAGAGTACATATCTGTTGACGTTTCATTTAAAGTTGGTGGTGTAGAGATCAGTAGAGTCAGTGAGGTAAAGTTTTTGGGTGTTATTATTGATGAAAAATTGACATGGAAACCTCATATAGCTTACTTAAGAACAAAACTAGCTAAATCTATTGCATTGCTTTACAAAGTACGGGACTTGTTCAATGATAAAGCTCTGTATATGTTGTACAACACACTAATTGTTCCACACTTGGTCTATTGTGTTGACGTATGGGGTAAAGCATGTAATCACACATCCTGTTTTTGTCTTACAGAAAAGAGCTACAAGAGTTATCACTCGAAAAAAAAAACTACCATTATCCATCTAATGCATTATTTTGTAAACTGAAATTAATGAAATTTTATGATTTGACTGATTATAATATTTTGTTAGTTATGTATAAAGTGCACCGATACATATTACCTGCATACATTCAGATAAACTTTGCAAAAAGAGAGAGCTATTACAATCTTAAGGGAATAGAAAAGTTCATAAAACCTAAATTTAGAACCTGTCTGAAAGAATGCTGCACCTCAATTCAAGGAGTGAGATTGTGGAATAATTTAGAAACTGATGTTAAATGTGCCACATCATTGTGCATGTTTAAGAGAATAATAGACTAGACTGTTAAAAAATAATGAAATGGTTTAATATGTAGTCTTTCAATTTGTTGTTGTAGAAAAATTAAATGTTTTGTTTTGTTAACTGAAGATCATTTTAGTTGGAATCTACTTGAGTAAAAAGGGCAGGTATAATATTTTTCTTCTATCTGCCACCTTTCATTTAATTTTATTTGTATTTTTTATTGTACATAGAGTTTTGTTTTATGTTGTATGAAATGAATAAAGTTTAAATAAAAAAATTAAAAAATTAAAAATGAAATCAGCTGTGTTGAAGCAGGGGAAACATCTAAAACATGCAGGGCAGTGTGCCTTCAGGACCAGGGTTGAAGTCATTAAACAATGTAGCTATGAACTATATAAAATACATAAACCAGTTGATGAGTTATTACTATAAAATTAGCATAACAAGTTATTATAAGAGACGGTAAAATAATAAATCTTAATTGACCTATAAGAACAGGACTGCATGCAACTAAATCAAGTTAAAATTGCAATTAATGCCAATGTTGTTTCTATTCTATTCTATTCTATTCTATTCTATTCTATTCTATTCTATTCTATTCTATTCTAAAATAAGACAATAATAAACTTTTTCCCCCTCAAAGATCTTTGGTAAAACTATGTTCGACTTTAGATTTAGCTCTTCTGAAGGCTCTGATTCTCTTTGGGTCACTGACCTGAGGTTTATTCAAAACGAACCGGTCTCTGACTGGCAGCTGTTGTGACGTCACTCCAGTTGCACGAGCGACGAGTGCGTGGCAGTGCGCGCGCGTCGAACTGGCTCGGCGGAAGAACATCTGGGCCGAAAGAAGGGACTGATCATGTCGGAGCGAGCAGAACCGCTGGGCTGTGACTCCTTCTGCTTCTGTTCGCCCCTCAGAGACGGATAACTGGGTCACTGCGGATTTTTGTTTTTTAACATTTTTGTGGTTTGGGGAAACGTGTTGCTGAACTTGTCAGTCAAGTCTTCACAATGGACCAGTCCGTGGCAATTCAAGAAACTTTGGGAGGAGAAGAAAACTGCGTTGTAGTATCCTTTGTCCCTCATGTGTTGGCTGTTTGGATTCAAAGTAAGGAGAAACGCATCAAACTAAATATAAACAAGACTCTGCTAAAAGCGCGAGGCCTGAGAGGCTGGGTTGGCTCCTCGAGCTACATATTTACCAAAAAAAAAAAAAAAAAAAAAAAGAGCCACATGAAAATGGACGATTTTAGGTTCAGAACGCGGATTCGCAGTTTGCACATTTTTTTCTAAGAGAAACGTCTTGTGTCAGCTGCAAATACTTCCCATAAATAGCCTATTCTTTGTGCTGCAGTGACGCATATCATACACCAGGGGGCAGCCTTATCTCACCACTAGCTGCTTTGTCATCAGTGGTGGAGGAGGAGGAGGAGGAGGAGGAGGAGGAAGGAGGACTGCCTATGAATACTTCAAATAGAATTTAGTCGAAAACAAAACGAGTGTAATAAACCAGAAAATGAAAGCAAAGAAAGACTCCTATGCCAAAATAGTTTCTGTGTTATTAAACATTACACATGCATTCAGAATAACTGATTTAACTCCATATTAAGACATTTTAAACTATGATCTTGCAATCTGTTTGTGCTCAGAATGTGTTACACATCAGTCTCATCTACTACCACAACTAATTTCAGGTCAATATGTGTAAAACTGTCTGAGTTCTGACCTTCTTTTTTTGGCACTAATCAAATAATACTAAATGAAGTAAATAGTTTCCTTAAGCTATATGTAAACATGCTGTTCAGTGTGATGTCTTCTATGATGATCTCTCAGAGAGCAGACTGCTGGGATTGGTGGAGTCTGGAAATGAACATGCGTAAGTTTTATTGTCTTCTGAAAAAGCAATGTCACATATTTTCTTTTCTTTTATAAAGCGAGTCACAAAATTGAGTTTGTTTAGTTACTTTGCACAGGACTAAAAACACATATGTAAATGTATGTTTATATATGTTTATAAATATATATTCTAAACCTAACAAAAGTTGTATTGTTCTGCATTGTTTTTTTATACTAATATAGTTTTTATGTGCATTAAAAGTCATAAAAATCAAATTGCAGAATCTTTATTTACACCCATCGAAGAATGGCCATCACAGCTCATGATGTGTCACTGGAGAACATCATACCCATCTCTCTTGACTTTGCTGTTGTCGAAGGTAAACATCATTTCTATTTTTCCAACATCACCTCACATACATTTAAAAATAAATGTCCTCATGACTTCATCATTATTGTTTGCACTAAAAATCAAGATGTTGCAGTAATATTTTTGATTGTATCCTCACATGCTTGTTGTGCTGCACCCATTTTTAGTTTCTTCACCAGAGCAGCTTGTGGTTGTGGGTGAGTTTGCTCTGTTTTTTTTTTTGTTTTTTTTTTAACCAAGGCGCAGTCTTACAGAACCTTTAGACTACCTGAAAATAAACACTGTATCTGATTGAAGGAGCTGATACCAGGGTGAGAATGAGCTACAAGGACAAAGAGTTAGAGATCCGACTTCCTTTTGGGTCTCACTCTCGTCTGTTCCTCGGTGAAGTCAACAAGGCGTGGAGTGGTATGTTAAAACTGACAGACACAGACACTTTACAGGGGGTGGAGCCTGCAGTTATTTGAATCTGTAGTTAATTCAAGAAAAATAACAGGACAAACATAAACTTGTGTTGTAAAACCAACTTAATAGGCAATTTTCTAAATTGGTTAAAACAGATCTAATCATTTACTTTCACCATCTATTTGGAGGAAAATACTTCAGTCTGAAGATAACCTGAAGAGACATATCAGAAACAATGTCGTGACACAATGCTGGTACCTAAGTTTAGAACATTTTTACTTATCTCAGTAGCATGTAAACAGGAAACTTCCTGTGCGATACTTATCCTAAACTAGTTGTGTACTGGTTTCTTTCTGGGCTTTTGAAAGAACAGAAAGGTATTTGACTTTAGGATGTGGGTCACATCCTGCAGGTGATTAGTATTTTTTGAGTAAAAGAATCACAAAATCAACTGATGAAGACCGGCTCACTTTAAACTGAGCTATTGACCTGATACTGGAAAGAATAATAATTATAATCAACTTATTTTGGTCTCACTGTTTGTCCTTTTTTTTTTAGATGTTTGCAGGTCTCCCATGCAGGTACCCAAGTTTGAGTGGATCAACAAGTACAAGAAAGCCAGCAGAAGCCAGGAAGTCATGAAACAAGCCCACGTACCCATGGGCAAACCTCATAAAAACAACCAGCACCACAAAACAGGTTTGTCTTCTCTTTCTTATTTGCAAATTCTCACAGCCAGTGTCTCCGTGGTACCTGTAAAAATCACTGATATGCAACAGGGTTTCCAGAAATGGTGCAGAGAGTAGAACTGCACATTCCTGGCTGCTTTTGGCATCACAGACTTGCATCATAAAGTTCTAAAAGTAGCCTACCACTTCCTTTGAACACAACCTGTACACACAATTTTGACATGCTGCTGCAGAGATTTTAGTAACATTATTATTTTTTTCCCTTGTTCACTGGAATTAGTGAGGAGGCACTGGTAACGACATAAAATCTAATAGAAACAGAAAGTAATTTAAACAGATAAAACAAGAAACGCTGAGGGTCATATTCATTTGTTTTCAATGTTAACACACTTTCCCATACTTACTTTTGATCATGGTAGACATCGTTATGAGTTTTTGCATGGTGAACAATGATGTTTTGACATTTATGCAAAAACTATGCACACATACGAGCGCACGCACTCACAACATACACTCCAATCGCATTAAAGCTTGTGCACGGTGCTGCTAAAGGACGCATGAAGCATTGCTGTTTATGTTCATTCCTTTAAGCGAGGAAGTGCCAATCTCGTGTTTTCTTTTGTCTGTTATAAGTGCACAAGCTTAATTTCCTACCATTAGTATAATGAGCGACTTCCTGCTCGCGCAGTCTGCAGCAGAAAACTGTAAGCTCCGCCCACTACATCGTTAGCATCATGGGCAGGTCTGAAAACACTCTGACTGTACATTGATCATCTGCAAACACACACACACACTATGAGAGTGGCAGCGGTAGAAGGAGATGTCCGGTGTGGTGATGAGAGCCTCTGGTATGAAAAATGAATCCTACAGCGTTGTTTGTTGATTGAAGAGGCGATAGAAGCACAGAGAGAGGGACCAGGCAGATAGCTGGGCTTATGAGCTAGCATGTTATGCTAAAGCTAAGGACGCTAAATTTAGCCAAATATTATTTGGGGGGCTTTTCGACTCACGTTAGCCAGGCCGAACTGTGTCGTTTACTTCATACTATATCATAGGAGTACTATACATAAATGGCTACCTTTTTAAAATGAAACAAAACGCGAAGCTTTATATGTCATAAAATGTAGCAGCTAATGCTAATGCTATTTAAATGATGTCGCCAGCAGTGACCCACCTGTTGAAGTGATGTACGACGTATGTTATTCTTTGTCTTTTTTTATTATTTGTTTACTGTTTTCTCATTTCCCCCCTTGTCTGTGTATTTCTCTTTAAGCTCTCCTTGTTTGCTAAGCTTATTAGCTAAAATCAGTTGACTTTTCTCGGTGAGTAAACGCTCCTCACGGGTTGCTTATCTTCCATTCAGCTTCAAATAAATCCAAGCGTTTCACAAAGAGTGACATAAAATAGTTTGAATTAAATTAAGGGTAATTTTTAAAAATGAAGACACGTTTGACGTTAATTTATCGGTGGGTGTATTGCTGGAGGCCTGGGAAGTTGTGTAAGACTGGACTTTGTGCTTTTGTAGTAGAAATACATTCGTTCAAGTTTAATACGGAAGCGTCTGACCTGATAAAACGTTCTTGCTGACTAATAGATTTCACCGCAGATAAAGACACATGCAATGCATGGGTGTGTGAAACTGCATGTTGACTTCATGCGGCTTTCCTGTGGTTGACTGCTAATTTTGTTGCTGGTTGAATATACTAATGCATATGCAGGACTGAAGTAATCCATGTTAATAACAGAATAGGCACACACAGGAACTGCTATGTAATAATTACGCACATTCAGTGTAGTAGTTAGGCAAAATATAATGATGATTTGAGATAGTGGTGTTAGTAAAAGTTTTCAAATAACTACACTTTGCACATGTAAACAACTTATTCATAAAATATTTTACATGTTAGACTTCTGTAACTTTTGCTACTTCACCATTTAAGGGTTAAAATGGTGAAAAGTAATCATTGGTTGTTCATTTAAAACTGAGTCACTTTAGGAGTTAACTAAATTCAAGAGGACCACCCAGCCACCTGACTTTGGACAACATGAAAAATGTGTATAATTTGGTCATTATAACCTAATGATGAAGCAGTGTCCCAATACTAGAGACATTTGTTTTTATTTTTATTTTATTTTTTTGCCCTTAGTTACATGTGAAGTAGAACATGAAATGACACCACCAAGCATAAAAAGTTATATTGGACCAGAATATTGTGGTGTTTTTAAAAGTAAGGATGTATTTATTTGAGACTGGTGTCAGGTCTGATACTCCCACAGTGTCTATATTGGGACACATGGGGTGGTAGTGGCTAGTAGTCTTTTAAAAAAACATACTCTAATTGTGACAGGTTCCAATATTTAATTCATTTTTGCATAACATTGTTTTCTTAGTTTGAGAAATTGGCTGCATCTCCAACATTACTCAGCAGAAGATGATCTAAAACTCTGGTGTGAAATACAGCAGGTGATATACATTCCTTTCAGGAATGCTTGGCCTTTCAATTTAAGTTTGGATTTTACCACTACTTTTTATGTTTGTCTTATAAGTTAGCTTAAGCAACTCAAGTTGCCAGATACTTGTTTATTTCATGCACATTAAATTTTTCTTAATCTAAGTTGTACCACTTCTGAAGGGCGGTTTTCATGCATAACTTCACAGTTTATTGCAAGTTTTCTCAGTCAAGCAAACGCCTGCCCCTCTGCACACAATGACAAAGTTACTGGATGTTAACAGAGATGTATGTTAGTGGATCCCTATGGGCTATTTTTCTTTAGTAATTTTTATAATGCTAAACATAATCTCTGTGCTATTTAAAGCTTTTATCTTATAAAGATCGGTACATGCAGCAGGTCACGTCATGTTTTCCTAATTCTGTTAGTTTGACAGTTTGTCTATACTGTTTTCATCAATGAATGTTCTTAGAAACAGCTTTACCAATGTCTGACTCACAAATGCTCTTAAAAGGAGTTGCATACTTAGTCTGACAAAACTTATGGGATACGATTTTAATTTTTTTGCAGAAATGCTTTTCTTTTCTTTTACCATGACTGTTTCCTATCTCAAAACAAAGGGTATTGACTGTTACCAGATTCCAAATAAATCTTTAGTTGCTTATCAAAATCCTGTTTAATGAATAAGGCTTCATCCTTCAGGTCATTATAATTCATCATTTAAATGGAGTCCTAATGTAGAGTTCAGTACCTTTTTGTTTTAGAGTTTGAATTTCTTTTCAAAAGTCTTGGTTTTCACTCTTCTGTGAAGCCAGCTGTCTGTGCTGCCAAGTTGCCGGAGACAGGGCCTGTGCTGTCTCATACTTCACACTCAGCCTTCAAATTCAGCTACTTGGGATGCAATAACTGTAACAAAGTGTGAATGGCCTCCAGTCTGCTGAAGGCAATTACTGAGCCCTAATTGGAGAGTAATAAGCTTAACTTGTTTTATTTTATTATAAATCATAAGGGATGTCAGTTTACTCAGCTGAAATGTTGGTTCACTAACGGGTGACTTTTATCATCGTCATTATTATTTATTATTAAGGTGACATGTAGGCCGTTTTTTTGTGTGTTGGTAGTTCTTAAAGACAACCTGCCAAATCTATTGTTTTTTGTCTTCTTTGTCCATACAGAGAAATCATCTGATAAAAAGGAATCTTTAGAAAAGTTGAAAACTTCTAATAGTACCACACAGAAGTCCAAAACATATTCCAGCCCAGAGAAGTAAGTGTTTTATATTTCATCATGCTTAAAGTGAGACTGTGCATTACAGGGTTGGTTCAAGTTTGAGAATAGTTTCCTCTTGAAGTAAAGTGGCTTTACTGGAAGGCATATACATTCAAAAAGTATATTTTTCTAGGTATTTTGGCTTTATAAGACCTCCAACAAAGAAGATGAGAAAGAAAAATAAAACAACCTTTTATGCTGTTTTTTTGTATTAGCTGAACAGACTTTCCTGTACAGGTGCAGGTGTGTCCCCACACTGTCAATAAAAGGCCAAACTCAAAAGCAGTCTCCTCAAAGAGATTGAAAGCTTTGTTTGAGGGATAAAAACGGGAGTCCAGATGGAAGCAGTGACAATAATTCTTGTGCCTGCAGCAGTTTCAGCTTGTTTGCAACTTCACTAAACAGTTTTTCAAAAACCGCTTGTGTATTAAACTTATGTTAAAATTGTAGGAGTTCACGGAATCAATGCATATAACTATTATTTTGACTCCTTACATCTTGATTGATGATATGAAAAAAGAGCATTACTAGAGCGATTCATTGTTGTTAGTATGGAGATTCACTGTCCAAAAACTGGTATAATGTCTCCAAATGTTTGCCTTTTTAGAAGAAGTATTTCTTAATTGAATCAGCCAGGCAGAAAGAGATGAAAGTGTATTTTTGTGATAAGTGAAATGCAAATCTGATCTAAAATTACACAGATGTGACGAAATGCTTTTGTGTTGCCATGTTTTATATTTGCCCAACTGTTTTCTCCTTTCTTACGGTATGCAGTTCATCCATTTCTAGTCGAGAGGACCGGGATGATCTGGTGCGCTCATCCAGCCACACAACATCCAACAAAGCTCAGATACTGACCATGCCGCAGTTCGGACTACGTGACAACCTTATCAAGTGCGAGCTCCTGAAAAACGAGGAGTTTTATACGTATCGAGAGGACTATAGGTAAAAAAAAAACTGTTCTAAGCTGGTTTGGATCTGAAGGTTTTGTCAGTCACATTTTTGCAAATTGGTTTGGGCTAAAAACTGTAAAACTTTAAAGTGTTTGAAATTCAATTAATTGAACAACTTCAAACCATAAAAACTAAATGTTTGTTCTTTACCACAATATTTTAGAATTATTGCATTTTAAGTTTCACTTATTTACCTCTAGGTTTTCACTTTTAGACCAAAACCTAAATTTAGGAGGCAAATCTGGATATTTTAACTCAACCAGAGGTGTTTGGTTGAACAGGGTTAACAGTTAAAACCAGAAAAATTTTTTCTGATATTTCAAGGTGAAGTCAGCGTAGTCGTACGTACAGTTTCAACCTTAAAAGTGTGAGTCAACAGTTGTGAGTTAGCAGTTGTGTGAAGCAAATTATGCAATACTGTCGAGATGCACAAATGCAGTGTGCTTCCATTTTGTAGCTCAAGTTGTTACTCTCAGTGTTTCTGGGAGGCAAAGTCATTTTAATGTCTACTAGGGTTTTTTTATTGGGTCTTAGGATTTTAAATGGTAAATGGACTGAATTTATATAGTGCTTTCTCAAGTCCCTCTGGACCCCAAAGCGCGGTACATTTGAACATAAATACGTTGCTGTTTATTTTCTGAACACTGCCTCCTGCTGGTAGACTTGTGTAGCTATTTAGATCCAAAAAGAGGTTAAAAAAGAATTCATAATCCATTTGGTCAAATTAATAAATTAATCTTAACATTTTTATTGTTTTGTTCACATTAATTACTAAGTAAATGCATGTTAAAACATTCAAAATGGCAATTGTGTAGTGCTTGGTGTGTTTTTCTGTCATTAATTAATTCATTCATTTGTACGAGAGAGAATTTCTTGACAACCACACAGTGGTGTATGAATTGAATAGTTAAACAAGTGGATGAAACCAACCACTCTGAGTTACAGCCAAGTGAAAGTTCAAGTTTCATCATACATCAGACACACAGCACATGCTGATTAGATCATTACAAATTATTTTTGTGGGTAAAAAATAAATACCAGGACTTTGCTTGACTTGGAACCATCCGCGATATTTTTAAATCATATCACTGTCAAAGCATATTAAGAAATCTTTGTAAATGAGAATTACGATTCTGATGTGAATCTATTTTTCTTTTGTTTGGTACGTCCCTTATTGCCATGCTGAGTAGAGTGTTAATATAAACGGTAGCCATTATCAGAAAATGACCTGAATAAGTTGTACTATTCTGGGACACATTTGTTTGTTTGCATACTGAATAATCAGGCTGATGGAAAGCAGCAGATATTTCTCTGAGTAATGGAGGCCAGGCCCATTAGGATGGAAAGTGTACTGATCAGTGAAAATCTGCACAAAATAACTGCATGCTGACCCTGAAACATGGACACACAACCACAGACTGAAAAGCCAAATACTGGAAGGAAGGAAACTGGTTTGATTGTAGACCTGCAAAGCAAATCCCAGTTGAGATGTAAATGAAAAGGGCTTGGCTTTCCCACATTGTTACTGTGGGGCTGCTGGCTGTTCAGTAGACAAGATGTTGGTATTTTTTATTCTGTGTCCTTGTCCTTTTTATAGTTCTTTTCTGGTTTTGTCTTTTGCTTCCACTTTTGTTAGCTTTTACAGTTTCGCTGTGAAATGTTTCAGTTTTATATATAACAAAGTTAAAATAAGAATCAAGAGGTAGATCAAGCTGATTATCACATTTATTTTATTGCCGTACCTCATTTTACATAAAACTAGTAGAGGTGTCCCTGGAAGATGTTTGGCAGAATCATCATCACAAATGCTACATTTGATTGACTTGCTTCTGGTACTTTACTGTTCTCGGCATGCAATTGCAATAGAGTGATGATAATGGAACATGCTGTAAGGAAATTGAAAGACAAAATGTATCACAAATGGGATAAAAATTATGTATTTTTTAAAGAGGCTTCATATATGAGTGAAGTTGGCAAACCTGCTGTAACAAGAGGTCATAGCTACTTGTCTCACTGGTTGTCCAGCTTTATATGTTGAGTTGTTAACAAGCCCCTTCATTTTTTGATATTTTTAATGAAATCACATCTGTTAGTTGTAATAAAAATGCAGCTGTGCACTTTTTTCATCCAGGACGTCAAAGAAAGTTTGTAGATAAGATCCCCAGTGTTGTGGTTTTATCCATGTACAGAAGACTGGAGTTTAATTTCATCATTCATTTTCCTGAAGTGGAAATCACAAAAAAGAAAACATAACCGTCTGAGCTGGATCAGTGTAAGGTCTGATATTTCTCTTGTATTGTTTCAGCTTTTTTCTTGGTACGTACAATGTGAATGGACAGGCACCAAAGGAAAGCCTCCGTCCTTGGCTGAGCTGCACTCCCAACCCTCCTGACATATACTGCGTTGGGTAAGTCAGATTCACCCTCCTGAAGAGGAAGAGCACTGTTATTTCCCATTTAATCCCATTAAAAAGACAGACATTTGCTGCTCAAACCTCTGACAGATGCCTGAAGCCATTGAACCGGTTTTAAGTTAAGAATATGCCCACCCACAGTTTCCAGGCGTACAGGCCAACTAATCCTGCCTACCTGTCAGTTTACTGCTTTTGTTGTAAGGGAGTGAAATTTAGCAGAAAAGCAGTTTTGGATGCTGGAATCAAACTCTAAGTTTGGGTGTCTTTGTAGTTTTCAGGAGCTTGACCTCAGCAAAGAGGCTTTTTTCTTCACTGATACCCCCAAAGAGCCAGAGTGGACAAAGGCTGTGTCTGAGGCTTTGCATCCAGATGCCAAATATGCCTTGGTAAGGAAATGTCTTATTTCTCCACTCCTGCTTTGACTGAGAATGACTTGTACATTCTCTGAGGTTTTATTTTGTATTCTATTATGGGAACCAGTAGCATTTTTATATTTTCAACAAAATAGTCTTGTTACTTTTGTTGTACAAGTCGATTCCTATAATGTGTTACTTTTAGTTTTTTCTATTTTCATTATTCAATTTCATTTACAGTACTTCCCTTTTCTCAGAGTACCAGCTCTGCCTGTTAACTTCCTTATTTGTTTGTTTTTCTGGTTAACTCGTCTTAAGGATTCACAGAACATGTGTCATAGATGAAACCTCATTTGAAATAAGTTTTATTTCTTCATTCTCATTTGGCTGATTACCACAGACACAGTTTAACCACTTTAAAATGTTTCATGTTAATTTTGCAGTGTTGATTTGTGTTCGATTGAGAGTAAGGTTCAATTATTTAACCCACTTTTTTTTAACGTCTTCATATTTGAATGTTTTTATTTTTGTTGTAGTCTCATAATACTGATCCAAGCAGCACAGACTCCACTGTAACACATCAGCTAAAGAAATATTGACGTTTTCATATAAGAGTTTTAATTTATATTTATATCATTTGCTGCTTCAGGTGAAGTTGGTGCGTCTGGTTGGCATCATGCTGATCTTCTATGTGAAAAAGGAGCACGCAGAGTTCATCTCTGATGTGGAGGCTGAATCTGTGGGCACAGGCATCATGGGAAGGATGGTGAGAACTGCTCCTACTGAGCTTTTTTTCTATAAATGATCTTTTATTGGATTATTACAAAAGGTACAGAGTTTGTGAGGGCAGCTGTGATCAGAGCTTCAAGTTGGCCGGTGCCCGGTTAAACTTCAGGATTAAAACAAAAGAAAAAGATTGTTGCTAGTTTTTCTAATCTTTATGCATCCTTGTCAGAAATATGATGAGATCAAATCTTTTTTTATGAAATGTTGCAAATTTCTCTGCCATCTGCCAGCTTTTGGTCATTTTTAAATATTGCTTTAATGTCATGCAACTCTCCTCTCTCTTTGCTTTTGATTACATTACCAACATTCTTACTGGATTTTTCCCAACCTGTTTTAGGGAAACAAGGGTGCTGTTGCAATCCGTTTTCGGTTCCACAACTCTAATATATGCGTGGTCAATTCTCACCTTGCTGCCCACGTCGAAGAGTATGAGAGGCGTAATCAGGACTACAAGGATATTTGCAGTCGACTCCTGTTCCGTCAACTCGATCTCACCCAGCCTGCACTCACAATAATGAAGCACAAGTATGTACCACTTAACTTTTACTGTAGTTACACATAGAGCTGGGTGATATGAGCTCTAAGCAGTTCCGTTTGTGGTCCCGTTTTTTCTGACCTTTTAACAAAATAAGCTGAGTGCATCAAAAAGTGCATGTAACAGAAATGCTTAAAATTAGACACTTCAGAATCATTTCATTACTTTAGATGTTTGTTACGACCAACTATCAAAGTACAGTAATAAAATTAAGTATTACTGAAAATCATAGACATAATTAAAGCCATTAAACAGTCAAATGGGATTTTTGTTGCTTATTTCCTGTTTTATAGTTTTGTTGTAGTATATTTATTTGACTAACAAGTTTTGCAGTCGGATCATTTCACCTTTTTATTTCTGTGAGTGAGCATGTGAGAGTTTAGCTGTTCATGACATTTTAGTGTTTAAAACAAATTCTTGTGACATTTTGGTCGGGGCATGTTTTGCTGATCCCCACATTTTGTTATTCTTATTTTCAAAATCAGAATCACTGCGGGGGTGACATTTCCAGCTTTTTTTTTTTTTTTTTTCATTTCCCGTTTTTCTTCAAAACTAAAATTTGTTCATTTTTAAATCATCCTCTGTGGATGCTTGTTGTTAATAATAATAATAATAATAATAATAATAATAATAATAATAATAATGAATTTTATTTATAACGCACTTTACATTTTAGAAAAAAATTGTTAAAGTGCTACAATCAAATACAATAGTAAAAATATAAATAGAATAAAAATGCACATTTCATATTTAAAAAGATAAAAATACATTAAACACATTAAAAGAAATCAATAAGAACAATAAAAAAAAAAAAATGTTTCTAAGCCTGTTCTGAAGCATGCCACAGTCTGTGGAGCCATAAGAATAAGGGGAAAACTAATCCACAGCAAAGCAAGACACAATTAATTAAAGAAAAGAATCAGTAAAATAACACTATGCTCCCTTTTTCTTTCTCTCTGGTGTGTCTGGATGTTATGCTTGTGAGCGAAACTAAAGTACCAGTGAATTAGATGCAGATGGCTAAAACATAACCATGGCCATTTGTTTTTAACCTCAGTATATACATTTTATTGTGGAAAAGCCACAAAACATTAAACATATAGTCTACCTCAGTTACACCATGATTCAAATTCAAATAATGAGGATAGATGTATAATAATGTTGCATCAAATAGAATATAAGCAGCCTGCCAGACTAAGAATTAGTCATATGATGGTTCATTAATTTAACAAAGTTATAGCTTGTACAAATCTACTCATGTTCAGATTTATGCTTTGGTTTAAATTGTTAAATGCTGAAGCCTAATGTGAACAAATACTCCTTCTAATATTCATCAGAGACATTATTTAATCCAGTTCTGTTTATGCATTTCTTGATCAGTGTGGTTTTATGGGTCGGAGACCTCAACTACAGAATCAGTGAGCTGGACGTTGATAGCGTGAAAGAACTAATCAGCAAAAACGACTTTGAGACGCTGCAAACTTATGATCAGGTGGGTTTAGTTTTTATTCGGTTTGATTAGTTCTCATTATGAGTTCATGACTGTTATTTATCAGCTGCGTGTGATCCTCAGCTCAAAAGGCAGATCAATGAAGAGGCTGTGTTTGAAGGCTTTGAGGAGGGAGAGATTGATTTCCAGCCCACCTATAAATACGATACTGGCTCTGATCATTGGGACACGAGGTAATCCTGACTGCTAATAGAAACGTGTCATATTCATATTAAGATTTATCTTATATGTTTTAAGTAATTACTAAAAAAAACAAGGGTTCACTTTTTTGTTTGCAACAGAGAAAACAAATTGATTTAATCCCAACATGTTTCTCTCTGAAAGCATTTCATTATATGTCTTCAATTTAAAATATCTTTTTGTATACAGTCAGGGTTTTCTTTTATTCAACACAAATTCACTGACTACTCAAAGAACAAAGCAGCCACAAGATGTTTATATTTAAATTTGAACACTGCAGTAAAGCAAAGCAATTTTAGCTTTTGTGAATTTCTCTACTTGCACTAAAATATATACAAAAGAATTATAATTTATTTATTTCTCCACATTTAGTGAGAAGTGTCGTGTCCCTGCTTGGTGTGATCGCATCCTGTGGAGAGGGAAGAACATAAAGCAGAGTCATTACAAGAGTCATATGGTTCTGAAAACCAGTGACCACAAACCTGTCAGTTCCTTGCTCGTCATTGGGGTAAAACCTTTATTATGTTTCATTTATTTTTGGTGGAATTCTTGTAGGAAAAATATGTTTTCTCTGTTTTTCCTTAAAAAAACAATACATACATGTATGTTGGTGAAAATACATCAAGGACTTTGTCTTCTCTGTTTATGCCATATACTATTTTTAAGGCAGCAATACATTTAAGTACAATATTTTTTAAGTTCTCCGGACACCAACAGATTTATAATAATTTACCTCTTACTCCTTTTCTTTTGTTGCTACAGATCAAGAGAATAAATAATGAGGCATATAAAAAGACCTTTGAGGAGATTGTACGCAACATAGATAAAATGGAGAATGAATGCATTCCATCTGTAACCTTGTCCAAACGAGAGGTAAAGTTTCCTATTCTGTAATATAGTGTAACATGAAATGTAATCCTTTTGATTTACCTCCTATGAAACATTTTCTTCTCATCATTCAGTATACTTTGTGTAAATCACCTCTAACAATGCCATGTGTTCGTCCTGAGCTTTAAAGTGCCTGTGACATTCCTATCCTTCAAATACAAAAACTCAAAGAAAACATTTTATACTTAAGAAAATTGGCATAGTACACATGATTTTACCCATTTTGTCACATAACTGGCCTATTTTCTTTTGAATTTGGCTCAGTCAAAGTGAAACAGGAAGTGACATCAAAGGGGAACTCATTAATAAAATAAACTCTCTGGTCTCTGTTTATTAAAACAACATTTATTAATCTTTAACTCTTCTTTATCTCTCTTTAATGGTGACTAAAAATAATGTAAAGAAACATCAGATTCTTCTCTACAGTCTGTTTTGTTTGCTTTTGTAACAATGCTCTGTTCAGATGCAGACATTCCCTTTTTACATCACTTCCTGTTTCTTCAAATGCAAATATCTCAACAACCGTTCATCTTAGCAACGTGAAATTTGTTTTGCAGCATGTTATCTTTCCAAAAATGCATTCAAGTTTATTACAACAATTTGATGTCACAGGCACTTTAAGCCTAATGCAAATATTTATGTTTAATGACTATAAATTGATATAAAATGTTGGATCATAGAGAACACCTTTTTCATCTTGTCTCCTGAACTGTGCTCTTTCAGTTCCACTTCAAGGACGTGAAATATATGCAGCACCGAGCAGAGACACTGAGCCTCTTCAATGACGGACAGGTCCCATGTCAGTTTGAGTTTATCCAGAAGCCGAATGAGTCCACATACTCCAAGCCGTGGCTCACTGCCAACCCTCCCAAAGGCTTCATTGCTCAGGGTGAGAAACCTGAGCAGTTAGGTTGATCAAGGAGCCAAAGGTTTTATGAAACCTGAGTGTCCTGCCTTTAACTGGATTTTTTTTGTTATGATTTTGATTTAAGTTCTTTTTCCCCTAAAAGCAAAACTTTCCTCACAGTAACTACACAGTATATTAGTGTAGTTCTTTTGCATCAGACAGTTGAGTCAGACTCCTAACCAGCTGTTTGTACATCTGTATGTCTTGATATCCAGGTGGTTCTGTGGACATTGATCTTGAGGTTTTTGTAAACCGTTTGACGGCACCGGATCTTAACTGTGGCAAGCAGATAATTGAAGACATCCTGGTGCTCCATCTAGAGCGGGGCAAAGACTATTTTATTTCTGTAACTGGGAACTATCTGCCAAGCTGTTATGGTACCTCTATTTATTCCTTGTGCCACATGAAGGAACCTATTCAAGACATGCCACAAGAGACCCTCCTTGAACTGGTTAGTGATGTTTTATTTTACCTCATTCATTCATTGCTGTCTCAGATTTTACTGAAGTTTACCTTTTTGAGTGTGTTCAAGTACTCCGTTTGCATTAAGCCTCTTTGTTTTTGCCTTGTCTTCAACATCAGGCTGAGAAGTCCGTGAATAAGAATGGGGCAACCTCTGAAAAGCCTCTTGACATTCCTAAAGAACTTTGGATGATGGTGGATCATTTATTCCGCAATGCAGTCAAACAGGTGAGGAGAGTTAAGAGTGATGCCTCTTTGATAATAAAATTACTGCAGGCCTTTTTTAGGTTGATTTAAAAAATTGTCGACCTTCTTGCAGGGTTTGTTTGTAAAAATATTGACAATATTTTACAGCCCATCCTAATTTTATAATATCTATATAACAGATATATGGAAATTGTCAAGTTGTGGGTAAAAACTGCTGTAACAACAACTGTAAAATGGCTGCAGTGCAATCCAATGGGGATGCCATTAGCATCAAATTAAATGATTTTGTCTATACCTTTTTATTTCTGATATGCTTCCTTATGTATTAGTATCACAAATACACAGCATGTTCTCTAAACCAAAACACAATTCATACAATGGACTTCAAATCAAGTGGTGATTTCCAGAGTAATGGCAACAGAGATGGTTGTGTGTCCAAGAAATGTTGCAAAGTATGAAATTTAAAAAAAGACCACAATTCAGAAATACACAAATGCAAAGTTGTTTTTGTAAATAAGTTTGTGCATTGCAGTGTTCATTATGCCTGGTCTCCTCAAGGAAACGAAGAGTCATTTGTCATTTTTTATTTACAGGAAGATTTATTTCAACAGCCTGGCCTTCGGAGTGAGTTTGCTGAAATAAGGGATTGTCTTGATTCCGGGATGCCAGATTCCCTCCGTATCCTTCAAAACGATCTTCAGTATGAAAAAGAAATTATTATAAAATATTTAAGGCGCTGTCTGCTTTGGGCATACTGTTACTGCTGAATTTGAATTTATTGTGGAATTAAAGCTTTTTATTTTTATTTTTGTTTAGTTAATCAGTTTACTAGCTTATCACTTTAAATTAAAATTAGAATATAGCATTAAAGTTTGATTCTCATTTAGCACCCTTATATTTCAGAACAACAGGTTTTTTGTAAACATTTCTACCTTGACTCTGTTGACCTGCAGCGGGCAGTAACCACTCAGTGGCAGAAGCCCTGCTTCTCTTCTTAGATGCCCTCCCTGAGCCTGTGGTTCCCTTCTCTTTTTACCAGCAGTGCCTTGAATGCTGCTCCAGTTCCAGTCAGTGTGAGAAAGTAAGTAAATCAGCTCGCAGGGTTATTTTATCTATTTATTTTATTAATTTGTTCCAGAATGTTGAGATTTCCAATTTTCTGACTGCTGGCAATCTTTTGTCTTTAGGTTATTTCCATCCTACCTCACTGCCATAAAAATGTGTTCAATTATGTAGCTGCCTTTCTTCGTGAGTTGTTGAAGAATTCAGCCAGCAATCGATTAGATGTCAGCATTTTGGGTAAGATGAAGGAAAGTTCATGCTGTAGGGAGAGAATGTTGATTATGTGAAGTGAAACTGTTGAACAAAATGAAAGTAAAAATAAAAATGTTATGTTTATAACTATAATACAGAATAATAGAAAGTGTTTAATGCTGACATGTACAATTCAATTCTGTCTTTGCATCTAAGGGGAAATTATCACTTTAATAATTAAAATCATTCCTTAGCTTTGCATCATTTATAATGATATTTTATTTTCTTTACAGCCACCATTTTTGCCTCTTTGCTTCTGAAATCGTCTACAAAGCAGGATCTTGCAGAGAAGAGGAAGACTCAAGAGTTCTTTCAGCATTTCCTGACCTAAGGCGGCTCCAAGATGGACACTGTTGCTCAAGCTGAACACTAAAAATTACAAAGCCCAGTATTTGACATAATGATTTAATACTTGTATAACATGAAGCATAATTGCAGAAGATTATCTGAGCTCAGTTACAAAATATTTTTGTGATCTAATCATGCACAGTTTATTGTACATTATTGAACATCTGTAGCTGAATTGTTTAAATGTATGTATATTTTATTTAAAGAATACGTTGTATTTTATTGGTCTTAATGTTTTTTATATAAAGATGCTGTTAAAAACAAGATGTTATTTTATATATATTATTTTTCCAAGTAGGAAGTCACCAGCATTTGCACTATAAGCCTATAAATAATTTCTTCACATGTAACGCCTGTCGCTTTGAAGATATTACTACGTTTTTAGTTATTGTATTTAGTTAATTTTGATTTCCCATAATCCATCACGAATGACTGATCTGTGACGTTGGACGGTAACCCACTGTAGAGGAGGAGATAGGAAGAAAGTGCTTACAATCCTGAGCTTAATAGGGTTTCACATTTAACAAAGGTAAATTTATTTTTGTCATTTCCTTTAACTCTGGCTTGTGTGAACCATCTTATTGATTAATAACAATAAACTTGTTATTCCTGCCGCACGGTGGACATGTAATGTCAATTGTCGACAGGGTTAGCGTTGATGGCTAGTAACATTAGCTTAGCCATAAGCTAAATTGTTGTAGCAAATCTCTATATTGAAATATGTGGTAGTTGACATCGGTTGCGTAATGCTAACAATTTAACAATAATTTTACGATTATTGAGCAAAAATTAAGAGTCAGAACTATGCGTGGTGTGTTCGCATTCAAGGTAATAAAGCTTAAAAAATACAAAAGACGCCAAGTGTTATACAACTACGTTGTGAATAATCTGAATTATCAAATATGCTTTAGCTTTTAGCTTGCTAACGATGTTAACTTCGGTACTAACATTTAGATGAAATTACTACGTTGTGTTGTTTATACGCTAATTTCCCAGCATACACACTGTGAGTTTTGCACTGTTGATGAGAAGCCTACCTGTCATATTAGGCGTGTGGGGGAAAAAAATATAAACGCTGTTGTCAGAGTTTTGCATCGGCGAAAAAGCTAATGTTTTGTGGAAACAAATTGGACGAGTTTTAGTTGAGTATAAATCGTGTGAAGTTGTGTTTATTTCCTTCCGAAACACTACATCAGTCAATATGGCTTCGGAAAGTTCCAGATGTTTCTCTAAACAGTTTTAATTTCCCAACATTAGGTGCGAAAGATCATTCCCAATTAATGATTAAATGAAAGTTAGCCTAGTCAAAGATTATTGCGTTCAGTCATCGTCAGCTCTGTTTTTAAGTATAGCAGGATTGTGTCCAGTGCGTGGTTGCTGGCTGTCAAAACAGGATTTTTGTTGACAGCAGTGCTTCCTGAACAGTTATGTGTGAAAAATAATTTGGATATTCAAGCTGAGATTTTATCTGGTTAAAGTAGTTTTTTTCCCCTAGTAAATAATTAAATCAGAAGATGTGCTCATTTTTGTACATAAAAGCCATAACAATGAGTTTGGCAGTACCTCATTACCTCACCTTATTACATTTAAATGTTTGGTTAGTACTAAAAGCATCTTCATTTCAAAACAAACTGCATTTTCCATAACTAATTTTATTTTCTAAGCAAAAGTAAGGCCAAAACTAATTTAGCTTATTTATTTTTCAGGTTATATATTTAACATTGTGAGAGTGCTGTTCCCCTTGCAAAGGAAGGGAAGGCACCAGGGACCATGAGTGAGAATGGCCCTCCAACGGAGGCGCCCATGTACTTTGAGGTGGAGGTGGATCACCTGGAACGGGACGATGAAGAGGACAACGACAAGATCCACTTCGACAAAGATGAAGACCTGAATACTGAACCTTCGTCCTCGTCCGGTCGTATTTACGACCGTACCACAGTGCTCATCGAGCGTGACCCCATTCGACTGGATGAGGAGGGCGAAGAAGAGGGCCACTGTGGTGGGGACGAAGATGGAGTCACTTTTCTAACGGAAGGGGAGGGCGATGCAGATGAGGAGGAGGGTCCTCTGGCCTTCATGGCCGACCCTGACGGGATGTCACAGGGCTATGTGCACCACACCATTTCTCCAGATCAGATCCAGTTCACAATAAATCCAGGCTCCACCCCAATGCCGCGCAACATAGAGGGGGCTACACTCACCTTGCACTCAGAGTGCCCAGAAACTAAGCAGCGAGAGGTAAGCTTATTTTAGTGCATGCCTTATAATGAAAAGTATATCACCTACATAAATGATGAAATATATATATATGCTTGTTGGATTACTAATGTCTTTATTGATTGCTGTGAAACTAATAAGTGGCTAGATTGGTTATAGCTAAAGTAAATTATTTTGTATGTACAAGCGGTTTCAGTAATTCCAGCTAATTGCTCAACAAGGGAGCAGGTGCCTTAAAGATTTTTTCTGACAAATCAGGTTTTCTTAGACAGCAAAGATGCATATTCTGGCAACAGTGTTTCCTTCAAAATTACATTAGAGGTTCAGTTTGTAAAGAATAAAGTACTCCATTGTCTTGTATGGGATTTTTAATTATGTTATTCAAAAGAATACAGAAACTAACAAAATAAAAGCACAGCGAGTTGTTTATTTTATTCTGTAAAGCTCCCTAGAGTACTAACTTCATAAGACGTGGCTCAAACATTTTTTTTAACTAAATAAATTAACATCCTGCACATATAGAGTTTATAGGGCTGCAGGTGCACTGCAGTCATTCAAGATGAATGGCTGTTTTAGACTTCCAGCTGCATTCTCCATCATTTTAAAGTCTTCAGGTGAGACCAAAAACTATGTTATAAATTACATTTTAATCAACCAAGTTTAGACTATGTAGCCTCAAGCCTTATATTTGCCCCTTTTGTTTTAAATCTGGAGATTAAGCTATGTTTAAAAATCATTCTGACAGCTGTGACCTGCTTTTATTTTCCAATGTAGTATTACTAAAGAACACAAGCAAATAAAAAGATAATGCCTAACCACCCCTACACGGTTTTTATGACCAAACAAATGACAGAAACAAACAAAACAAGGCTTCATGCTGCTGCGTGAAGCATAAAACTACAGGTGCTCAATGTAGAGCAAGAAATAATTTCACTGAGAAGTTTCAGTATAGGGCACATGAAAGGTGCTTTTTGTCTTAATTAAAATATTCAGCTTCCTTTTTAGCAAGTAAATAAAGGGGAAAATGTTTAGAAAACTCACTGTATGATATGTGACATGAGAACTGGTCCGAGCTGGGGGCTTTAGCTTGCTTCCATAATGGCTTTGCATGGATATTTGCTTAACAAATACCTCTCCCACACACTAATAACAAAGAGTAAAGGCTTTAGACTGCGCATCACTCAGATTAGTGTTTGTTGGTCCGAATGAATGCTTGAACAGCTGTGATATTGTGTGTGTGGAAGGGCAATGTCAGAAGGGTCCTGAGCATTCTGTGAGACACTGAGAACAAGTTACATCAGCATTTTGGGATTTTCACTGATCCCTCAAATATTTTGTAATCTCTTTGTTTTTGCTCCAGTGTGGTCATGTTTTAGCTCTTCAGACAGGATTAAGAACAATAAGTTAGCACGGTAATGTCAACACAGACCATCCACAGGCTTCCTCCTCCTGGCTTTGTGTTCACTGCACTATAGCATTTTTTTCTAAGAGGTGAATAGGCTGCTATTATTCAGTTTACCCTGGGGTGTATGTGTTAGAGGCGAGCAGGGAGACTGCCACAGTGCAATGGACGTTAGTGCTGTGAAACAGAATTGAATGGGATGTATTGCTCGGCAGGTTAGTCATCTTTGCTGTCGTTTATGCTCAACAAATTTGAAAACTGACATGTGGCTGAGTCACTGAGAGCAAGTCCCATCTGAAAGGTTGCACTGACGCATTTGTCACTTCATAAATCAGGTCAGATTATCTGTGAGCTCAGTCAACAGACTGTTTAATTCACGTTTAGTTTGTTTTTAATTTAGTGACATCATTGTTTTTGTTTTTTCCCCCCTCTTTAGGTAAAGCGCTATCAGTGCACATTTGAAGGCTGCACAAGGACATACAGCACAGCAGGAAATCTGCGTACACACCAGAAGACGCATCGGGGCGAGTACACGTTTGTGTGCAATCAGCAGGGCTGTGGAAAGGCCTTTCTCACTTCCTACAGTCTCAAAATCCATGTCCGTGTTCACACCAAGGAGAAGCCTTTTGAGTGTGACGTTCAAGGCTGTGAAAAGGCCTTTAACACACTGTACAGGTGAGCCGTCACAGATATTTATTGTTTGGTTTGGTTTCTCCTCATGTTATTGTCTGTAGAAACTGTTTGACAAGTGCAGATGTCAAACATTTGATGTACCATGGTAGATTACTAGATAGGGTGATGATATAAAATCAGTAATTTATCCTGAGTTATCCTAAACTTTCTTGAGCTTACTCTACACTACTAAAACTTCCCTGCAACTGCAGAGTCATCTGAATGTGTTTTGTAGGTGACAAGACTCTGTTGTAGTTGCAGTGTAAGTATCTGCTATCTGTTAGATAGGAAATAATCCAAGTAAGAGTGGAGGTATCCACCTTTCCCGGAAACAATTCACTGCAGTCTCTGGATCATGTAATAAGCGCAGAAGAAATAAAAGAATGTGTTGCATGCTTTGCCATCTGCAGAGGGGGCTTTCAGAAGAAAGTAGATGGTATCATTAACTCAGACCTGAGGGCAATAAGCAAACTGTAGTGGATTTAAAAAAGGTGCTTATTTACTTACTTAGGTAGGCTAATAACTGTCTCTGTAGGACAGCCATGATGCAAAATGTCAGCTCAAGTAGTCTGAAGCTGATAAGAGAAGGCAGATGAAAAAGGTGCTGTAAAATCCTGCATAGTTGATTTGTGCAAGAGTTTTGTACCCAAAGGCTTTGACTGTCTGGATCTGCAGCCGCCTTTCATTTTTTTCCCCAGCTGTATCTTTGATTCACTACTTGAACTAGAAAGTTTTTACAAGTATGTAGATGAGTTTTTGTGTTATAAAGTGAAAATGAGGTTGTGTTAAAGTCCCTGACTTTGTTGTAAAGTATAAAAGGAAAATGCAGATTAAACTACTGTTTACTTGAATTTGGCTGCATCAATAACTGAAGTAAAAATGTATTACAGAATTTTTTTGTCATTTCTCTAGTAAATATTTTATAATCATTCAAAGTAATGGAAAATGTGTATTTTTAATATCTAAACTGAAATAGCAGAAACAATCTCTTACAAGGAAATGCTAAAATAAACAAAACTAAACTATTATCTTAGTGCACTGAGTCCCTTATTCTTCTTTTAAGTTTTGTTTTTTTTGTTTTACTTTTTTTTTTTTTTTAATTGCTAGTGAAATGACTTTAAAGTAGGAAGTTAAAAAGCCATGACACAGTTCAGCATCTTAATGGAGCTTGGTCACTTTGACAAACTGCCAGAGCCACTTATCAAAGACATTCGTCAGTAGATTTTGGACCACATCAGGGCCTTCTGGCTTGTATCGGTGTAGTTTCTATGACAACATGTCCTAAGCTTGATGGTGCTGTGCTGTCAGCATCACTTCTGTGTCAGAGGTTGTAACTCCAGGCAGCCATTTAATGCCACACATGAATGAATTGTCTTTTTAATTATATTACTTTCCTCTCTTGTCCTCTCGCCACCCAGATACTGAGACTGTTAATGTTAGCAGTGTCTGTAGACTTTGCTCACTTGTTATTCTTGTCTGCCCTAGATTTCTAAGGGCTGTTCTTATTTTTCTTACTGCTTTTTAGATATCTTAAAAGACCAGTGAGAATAAACAAATACTGAATAAACTTGCTGTGTTTGTTTGTTTTTTGTTTGTTTTTTTCTTCCTCTCCAACAAGTCTGTGAAAACGGTGTAATGAAACCCACTTGATTGTTTCTGCAGGCTAAAAGCACACCAGAGACTTCACACAGGCAAGACATTCAACTGTGAATCGGAGGGATGCACAAAGTACTTTACCACACTCAGCGACCTGAGGAAGCACATTCGCACACACACTGGGGAGAAGCCATTTCGGTGAGCATTTCCATTATGACAATGACTTTAATGCACTTCTGGCTAAAGCTGAAGGAACAACACTAATAGATACTCAAAGGCAGTAGTCTGTGCAAGAGTTGGCCGGTGTGTGGAGTCAGTTCTAATGTATTTTATATTAACACATAGTCAGCTAAGGCTTATCATATCCACTGTCTTGACAGTTTATCACTTTCTAGTTTGAAGTATTTATGCAATTTTACCTTTTTTTTGTAATTTTTTTTGCTTTCAGTTGTGATCATGATGGCTGTGGGAAAGCCTTTGCTGCTAGTCATCATCTAAAAACACATGTACGAACACACACGGGTATGTAGTTTTGAACTTTTGTTCATTAAACCTCAGTTGCTCACTGAAGTCAGGCAAGTGCCAATTACTGAACACTAACTTTCACTTTTTTTTCTGATACTTTTTTATTGTTCAAGAATTAAATACAGTAAAACAATAATTTATTAATCCCAGAAAGTTAGGAATCAAGGAAAGAAATCCATTTTTTACTGTGTTAATTGAACTCATTGTATGGAAACGAAAGTGAAACCTTGGATTTTTAGGACAAGTTGGTCAAATAGCTTGGCCATATTTTCCTCTTCCTTCAGATGTTTAAAGATTAAACGAGTGCAAGATTAATATTGTCAAAAAGGTTTTTTGTGAGATTTTTCTAAAAAAATAAAATCTACAGTTGAATTTTTTGTTTTATTGCATTAAGTGTATAAATATGGACACATAGTCCCACTGCTAATGTTTGCAGTAGCTCTTTTTTAATTTCTTTGAAAGAATAATATGACTTTTCACCTAGCTGTAAAACTAAAGAAAGACAAGATAAGTAAATATTTCTCTTACATTTCAGTCTCATTCTTTACTTTCCCTCATGTTTCTTCTTTGTATTTTTAGGGGAGAAGCCATTTAACTGTCCGAGTGACGGCTGTGAGAAGACTTTCAGCAGCCAGTACAGTTTGAAGAGTCACATCCGAGGCCATGGCAAGGAACAGGCCTTTACCGTCACCCTCACCCATCCTCACTCTGAAGTGAGTCATTGCACGGCAGTGTCTGAGGAACATTTGTTCTCGTTGTCTTCAGACTGTGTGTCCTTTAAAATTATTCACTTAATTAAAAAGCTGTGATTCTAAATGAGCTGTATTCAGGAGCAGTGTGTGATGTTTCTTACTGAATACATTCCTGAGTTAATTCAACTGTAGGTTTTAAAAGACACAAACAAACCAAGTCGATAGAATGTATTTTAATTATTTGTTGCAAGGACCTGAGCCCGATAATGGTTTTAGTTATGAGGATGAAGTCATTATTTTACACAAAAAGTTTGACTCTTAGTTGCACTTGAAAAATATTTTCCTTTTTCTTAAAAATAAATTTACTAATGCATGTTTATTCAACTAATTTGAAGCAGTTTAAGTAATTATATTGCTTATATTGTTTGAGTCAAATAGGTTTAGACTACAAAAGAGCCAGTATTCAGGCTTTTCTAAAGTACTTCAGTGCCCCACATGTAAATAAAATTCACCAAGAAATTAAATTTGATGACCCAGGTTTTGCTAATGTTAAAATATTTATATTTCTGTGATTTTACAGCTTTATTGTACAATAGTTATATTTTCTGCTCATCATTTTTACTTATATTGTTTGCATCTCATCCATTCCCACTTTAACTTTCATCTTCATATATATATATATATGTGTGTGTATGTGTGTATATATATGTATGTGTATATTATCTATTGACTTTGACTTTGATTGCTTCCATATTGACAGTTGTACAGTAAATTTTGCATATGTTTATGGGGTACGAGTAATAAGTTACTACTCCATTTTGAGCATGACACTTAAACTGCGACAAAAAATTTCATGACACTGAAACGAACAGTTGTTTGGATATGGGCATGAGTAGAAACGGGAAGGGATGTGTTTGTTAAATGAACTTGTTCTTGAAAAAAGGGGCAGATATAAGATTTTTTTCTTCTTTCTGCCACTTTTCATTTCATTTATTTAAATTTTTTATTACATATGGAAAAAAAAATTTTACTTATTTTTCTTTTTTATACTTTTCTTTTGTATATTGTATATAAAATTGTTTGTTGTTCTTTTTTAATAATGTAATGAAATCTTTAGACGACTCGCCTCCTAATCAGAATGCACGGGTGAGTTTTTTTTAATTGTGGCTTGTTACCATCTTAATTACAGGATGCAAATCACTCGCTGTGCCTCAGTGACTTGAGTCTCATCTCCACAGACTCAGAGCTACGAGAGAACATCAACAATGTAAGTCTGGATATTAATGTTTTTAACACAAACTGGATTGAAGATGTGGAGTCTTATATGCCTGCATCATAAAGGCTGATATTTTTTGTAGTGTGTATTAAAAATTAAAAAATGAATTTTGGCATGGTATATTTAAGAGTGGTATCTGTTGTAAATATTTTTCATTATATTTGGATGCGTTTCAGACTCAAAACCTGGACCTCAACAATGTGACCCCTGTGAAAATCTTTGAACTCATGTTCCAGAGTCCTGAAAATAGCATCAGCCAAGATGATGCAAACCCCAACAGTAAGAAAATTGTTATTTAAAACCTACCTTCTTTGGTTGTATTGATTTTTTTCCATCTCCTGATAGAGATTTGACTTTTCTCCTCAGAGAGCCTTTCTGAACCCTTCAGCCTAGAAACCACCACTCAAGGAGTGACGGACGCCTCGGCTATCATCTCTTTTTCTGTCAACCCTGTCACCTCATCTTCCCGCAATGCTGCTGTCATGGAGGCTTCGTGCCATCACAACGAGAACTCTTCCTCGCAGGTTTCCACTCCTGTTCCTGCCACCGTTACTGTCAGCTCCGCACCGACTGCCTCTTTCATGCAGCTAAGCAGGCCTCAGCAGATCTCAGACGTGCCTCAGGCTTCTGTCCAGGCACCGAACCACGCCCCCTCCCAGCACTTTGTGCCACTACCACCCACATTCCTCCAGTCAGAGAGTACAGCTCAGACCACTCCTCTACCATCGCCCATCTCTGTTCATCCCCCAGTGGCTCCTGCACTGACAACCACAGCTGTTCCAGCTGCAACAACAGATAGCCTCGCAGCTGTGGCACAACCTGTGCCTTTGGCCAACAACCCTGTCACTAACACTGGCCCTGGTCTGGCTACCACCCCTGCCACTATCACCATAGCATCAGCCCCAAGTGTTTTACAGCCTAGCCTCGTCATGTCTGACCAGAACCTCCAGTGGATCCTTAGCAGTGCTGCCAACAGCCAGCAGAACCCGGAGCAAGCAGTGAGTAGTACCTACATCCATTTTCATAGTACTTTTAAAATGACACAAACTCCAACTACTTTTTTATTACAACATAAACTTGCTGTGAAAATCAATCTGACAGACCTCTCTGTTTCCAGTTTATATTATATTAACTGTAAGATTTGTTCACAGACACATCAAGGAGCTCCAAAAGTGGAAAAGGTTTTTTTCACTACAGCCATACCAGTAGGAGGAAACGCTGGTAAGCCAGGGTGTAGTCACCCCCTTTTCTTTGCTTCTTTTTTAAAGATGTGGACATTTGCAAAAAAACATTCAAATGAAGAAATATTTATTTTCAGCAGGTTCAGTTTGTTTGTTTTTTTTTGCACTGCTAAAATGTGCTCACTGTGCTTTATCAGGATGCTTAATACAACAGCTAAATAACAATGACTAGAAGTAAAAGTATAATTTAGAAATGCAGGCGATATTGCCTTGACTGTGGCTACAACCTGTTTCAAATCATAAAACTTTCATCAGGGCCCAGAATAGTAGCATTGTTCTGAGCCCAGATGAAAGAGGAAAGATAACGATTACATTTTTGGCAATTGAAAAGAAGGGGAAAAACTGTGGTTTTCCACGCCACATTAGCTGTCTGTAACCGGTCATTTCTCAAATAGAAATTACAATGTTGTTAGACAGAAGAAAGGAACACATTTTCATTTTTGAGTGACATAAAAAAAAGTCATTGTTGCAAAATAAATTTCTAGTGAAAGTGAAGAAAGTTTTGTCCTGATACATCTCAATAATCCATGTAGAAAAAAAAATTTGAGTAGGTCCTCTGGACGGATTCTTCGTTGAAAGACAAAAAACTCATCCATTCAACTACCTACTCAGCTTTTTTTAAAGAAAGTTTTTTTACTTGGTATTTAAATACAATTGATTTTTTTATGCAGTAAATGTAATTTAAGATTAAAGATTGGTACAAAGGCACTTTTTTTATTATAACTTTATTGAACGTAATAGATTTAAAAGAATAAACAAACTCTATATACAAAAGAAAAAAAATTAAAACAAGGATAAACGTAATATACAAAAGAAATAATTTAAAACAAAAAGAAAACAATACAGAAAACAAAAAAGAAAAAAACAGAACAATAGGGAATTATATTTACACGTTCAAAGGAGTGGGTAGAAGTATAAACTTATTTTTACACCCACCCCTCTTACATCTATAGA
>JAUBOC010000050.1:483929-503367 GCA_032275365.1 Anablepsoides cearensis
ACATTTTAAACTGTTTTATGTTTGGACATTGCTTGATTTCCATACTTAAACCATTCCACAGCTTCACCCCATGTACTAATATACAAAAGTTTTTCCTTGTGGTTCTGTATTTTAAAATTTAAAATTTACATTTTCACCTTAAATTATAAAGCCCATCCTTTTTGAAAAAAAATTGAATGTTTCTCGGTAAGAAATTATTTTTGGCTTTAAACAAAATAATAGCCGTTTGTAAATTCACGGCTATTATTTTGTTTAAAGATCTTAACTTAAAGATCATTTCTACAATCTCTGTATTTAATATGCATCAATGTATTTTCATTGTAAGTATTTTTAGTGTTATTTGTGATCACTTTATTTTAGGACAAAGTTTAAGAAATTTGTAGTACCGGTAATCCATATGTACTCACAGAAAATGTCAGTTTTCTGCACATGGGGGTTTCATAGGTAGAAATGGATGAACCAAAGGTTTCAAAAATAGAAGCATGTTTGTGTCAAAGGCCTAAGTTCACGTTGTTTCTCGTTCAGGAAACCCAGTGCAACAGATCGGCCTCAGTCTGCCAGTCATCATCATCAAACAGGAGGAATCCTGCCAGTGCCAGTGTGCCTGCAGGGATTCTGCTAAAGACAAGAAAACAAAGAGCAGCGCCTCCTCCAACATTTCAGCCCCAACGCAGCAGCAAACTCCAGAGCCCCCTCCTGCCCTCTCGTCCGAACCTCCTCAACATTCAGCCACTTCGTCTTCTTCCTCTTGCTGCCTCCCCGAGTCTTCCTCCAAGGTGGGAGAGGTAAGGCCAGAGCCCGGCTCTTCTTCTTGCTCCACCACACCTCTGCCTTTCTCCACTATAGTGAGCAACACTGCCACCAACCCACCTCCATCTGACGGGTTAGCCAGCATGGACGTCTCAGACTTCCTGTCCATGCAGAGCCCAGAAACAGCTGCCAACATCGAGGCTCTTCTGCTGGTTGCAGACGACTTCAACATGACCACTGAGGGCAGTGCTTAAATTTGTTACTTTCTGAGTCCGGTGCAACGTGTTGATCAACGTTTAACACTGCGCATCACTCAAAGTAAGGCCTTATTTTCACCTTACGTAGTGTGCATGTTCCACTCTGTTCTTGCAGCGCAACCTGCTTTGTATCTCACTTTCCTCACACTGATAAATATATAGAAAAATACACAAATAGGTACAAACTATAAATATATTTTTTGTTAAGTCTCATTGCTGTAGCCAAGTTTTTAGAAACCAAATTAGTACTGCTTATTGAGGCTTAGCAGCTTTAATGCTGTGAAGCAGCAGTAGATCCTATATGGAAAACATGATCTGTATATCTTAATCCTATTAACGTCCACTCTCAATTAATCAAATAAAATAGGTGTGTTGTTCAAGCACTGATAGTGCAAGGTTTCCTGTCTTAAAGGGTTAAGGAAAACAAAACCTTGTTTCTGTATCCTTGTACTGTACCACAGGTCCTAATATTAAAGCTGGTTTGCAGCTTACTAAAATGCACTGTATGTTGCTATAATTTTCAGTCAAGTCTTGCTGCCAGCAGGAGTTTAAAGTGGTTGGCCACACAACCCTTCATTTGGCTGTTATATAGTTTGAAGTATTTTTTTTATTTTTGTAGTCAAAAAATGTGATTTTTTTTTCTTACATTTACTAATGTAGTAAAAGAGCCTGAGATCAGATCTACTCATCTCTTTGAGTGGCATTATGTCAATAAGTTGCCTCTAATTTAAAATAACTTAAATTTGTGTGTGTTAAATTATTTAAATATTTGATTTTAACAATATACTGATACATTTATCTTCAAGATAGAAAAAAATAATTTATTCCAATCATATATTTTTGGATTATTTTCTTGTTTTTGTAAGGTTACTGATTTCTTAAACATGTTTTGCTGAAAAGAAGTTTTGGGGGAAAAAAAAGTATTTCTAGACAGCACATTAAAGTAAATGATCATCTAGGATCGGTTGGTTTGTAAGAATGGTCCAATAGTAAACCGCTACTGTCAACATCCCATGGTTTTCAGGGTAGTGACCCTCTCAGGGATGCATCAAGTCATAACTGATCCCATTTCCCTTTAGTTTGTTACCCAGACATTTACCAGAAGGCCCTCACTTGCAGTAGCCCTACATTTTGCTGCACTCTTCCCTATTTTTTGCACAGTGTCTTGTAAAGAGAGTAATTTAACAGCTTGTTTAGAGATGCGACACCACTACAGACCTTTTGTATACAACTGCTGTCAAGTAGCATTTGAAAGAGGGTGTCCTAGAGATTGTAAATATGGTGCATTTAGTGTAAACATCTTTGAGAAACTTGTAGATTCCAGGATTTGTATTTTTGTATAGAATTTTGAATGAACTAACTCAGAGTTTGGAGTCTATATATCCCTCATCCTTGCATTCTTTCTTCCTGTCATATTTATGTAGAGCAGTTTATCTTTTGCTGTTTATTGTATTGTTCTTCAAGCATGTGGGCTTCTGTACAGTCTGCACTCTAACAACATTTGTAACATACAGAGTATAATTCAACAGTATTCTTTCACATGGGACACAATGCAATGATGACAGAAAAAGGCATCATCTCCTGTAGATTAAAGTGTTGAAGCCTCTTGGCCTTACAACATGAACTGCTCTGTAAGCCTCCTTGCCTTGAAACATCACCCCTGACATGAACATGTTGATTCTCATTTTCACTGAACTCATGCAGCAGAAATTAAGAGACAAATCTGTGGGGTTTTGCTTTGGTTTTTAACGTGGTCTGACTTCCAAATCAACGGCAAATCACACAATAGGAGTTTGATTTCCAGGTTGATAAATTAAAAATTATTGAACTAGTTACTTGAAACTAGATTCTAGTCCATTTTTGGAATTAATTGGAAAGTATATTTCACCTGTTTGACCGGGGCCAAGAAATCAGATGTTCCTGATGACCATAAGAACATGTTTTTTGGACTGTGCAAAAGTTTTAAGTAAAAAAAGAAAAGACATTTTCTTTTAGTTTATTTTTAAAGTGGTCTTGAAAATCAGTTTAGCCTCCCTGAAGGTGTTAAAGTATTTCTTTTGATCAATTTACTGCATTACATCATTTTTGTCCAATAGAATTTTAGGGATCGTATTTTGCAAAATATGATTCTATGGCTCTTATGCTTTTTTTTGTGAAAGTGATGTAAGAAATGAGGGGGAAGTTCTTGTGACAAAGTGCCTGAAGATAAAATTGTCAAATTTTAAAATTGACAACTTCATCCCTTGAATTTGTGCTTTTTAAGACTTGTAAGGGTCTTTAGTCAATATAAGGTTGGTTAAAACTATTTTCTTCAGTCAAGTACAAGAACTGGACTGAAATGAATGAAAGCAGTAAAACTCTCGGGGAGCATTAAAAACTGTTGGTCAAGACCACAAGTGTATATTAAAATAAAAAATAAAAAAAAGCTAGTTCAGACTTTTGCACAGTTCTATAATTTTGTGATTGAAATAATTTCCTGTATGTGAAGATGTTTAAATCTAAATGTGACCCCAATTGGACTATTAAGACACTAATAACTATGGAAGGGAGGTAATTCAGAAATTGGTCCCTCATATAGTCAATATATTCATCTATGCAATTTAAAGTGGAAGTCAAAGTCAAGTTACTTCAGCTTTCCCTCCATGATCTAAACTCATTTACTGAAACCCAGTAAAGGTTTTTTAGTGTCACCATATTTACTACACTGCGTGAACTCCACTGCAGTGATAAATCCTGACATGAACGTGGTGCAAACCTGGACTCAAGGAGCGTTTAGTTGATATTTTGCCTGTGAGTGTTGCACCACAGCTCTCCTAAATGCAAATTTTGCTTTTGTGGCAACATGTTCAAAACAAACTGGGTTTATTTGACAAAGTTTTTAGAGAATGGTTCTGTTTTAAGAATTCTTGTTTAAGTGTACACAGATTTTGTAAGAAAGCACATTTATTTGGATTTACTCCCATTTATGGTATTGTTGCAGCTCTTTGTGCGTTTGTGGATCATTTTGTCCATTTTTATATTCTGTGAAAGTGAACCTTATGGCTGCCAATATTTCATTATTAATCAGAGAGGTGGTCTTTAATTCAGCCCAGGTTTGTCTGTCTGATAATGTAATAATGGGATTTCACAGATGGGGACTCATTCGGAAGCAGGTAAAAAAAATAAAATAAAAATGAATTTTTCCAACGACCTTTGATAAATATAGGAAAGTATGCTTCCCATGAAATGTCCAAACACCCAAAGAGTGAGGAAATGTTAAGGATTTGTATTTTTTAAAGAATGTATAATGTGAAAATATTTGCTTATGCTTGTTTTGTACAAAGTGATAATAAATAACTTTATGAATTGAGAGCAATATAATCCTAATAAAACGTTGTCACTGAAATGTTCTGTGTACTGACATTTTTTTCTACACAACAAATGATTGTAAAGTTTATTCAAGTACATATTACAATAAAAAAAATATTACTCTTGGGTTGGTTTCTGTGGTAAAGACACATCATGAAGGGATTTATTCTGCAAAAAAAACACAAGAATGATTAATAACAAAAAATTACAAATTAAAGTTGGAGAACAACAATTCACTCACCACTAAGACATGTTTCACTGACACCAAGTCATCGATGAGTAAACTGCACAGATTTATTTTCTCAGACAGATCGACAAGTCTGGCCTCAGTTTCCTTCATTTTCTACTTGAATCAATAATATCAGTCAGTACAGTGAAATAACTACGAAAACCTCATTATGTCATAACTAACCTGTTGCAATAAACGTGCAGCTTCTTCTTTCTCCTGTGTTTCTGCATCAGCTGTAACCATTTTATACTTAAATACACTGAAAACCGGATAAACTAAAAAATATACTACCGTGTGAATATGTGCATATCGTTACCTGTGTCCGAGGTCACACCTGTAGACATCTTCAACGTAAAAGCGCTCCTAGTTTTAAAGAATTCACAGGTGATTTATATTGTCCTATCAAGCTACTACGTCATTACGTAAAATGAATCGTTACGTTGGCCAGAGTTTGCAGAGCTTTTTTATAGGCTTTGTTTTGTTAAACTATTTAAGGTGTTTGTTATAAATAAATTACAAATCCTGTTGTTTTTAACTTAACTTTTTTGAACGAGTCCGGTTAGTTGTTGTTGAACTAATTAAATTATTTAAAGCTGTTTTAATGAAGCTGTCCCTTTAAGAAAACGACGTAACGCGCTAGAGGCGTAACCCGGAACTGTTCCTACTATTACATCAGGCAAAAACATGCTCCTGGTCCGTAGAATGACATATATGTGACTACTATAAGGTACAATTTATGAATCCAGTTGGTTCCATCGCTGTTAAACTGGTCGGTTTCAGAAGAGGTCACAATTCAGCGGTGGTTCGTCGGCTTGAAACTAAAATGTGTAAAGAACTGAAGACCAAATTGCTTCGTTTGTTGCCGCCGACTTCAAATGGGCCGACAATTCATCAGGATATCCACACAGGTACGTTTTGTTTAATACAAATATATGTCCAGTTTGGATCAGTCAAGTATATCTGATAATTATTAAAAGGAGTAAAAGAAAACTAAATCACTTCTGCATCCTATTAAATTCAAAACATGAATTATCCAGGTGCTACCATTAGTAATTACATTAATGTGCAAGAGTCTGAATTAAGCTACTCCTCATTTGTGTAAGTTTTTTCAATAGGAGTCAATTTATCTTACTTTTTATATTAACAATCGTTTATAACTGCATCATCGTTGAGCTCAAGTTGCTGCTTAAACATTCAGAAAAGGTAGATTTATTAGGCTAAATCTTTGAATGACAAACATTTTACTAAGTGTATTTTAAAGCCTGAATAATCTGTGCTCCTCTGATCGCTTGAACATTAAAACTTGTGGAATTGTGAACCAAGTATGGCACGGGACATGTTGATGTTTCTTTATCTTTTTTTAACCACAGATGGTGCTGAGATCCTGAGTTGTGCTGCGAAGGCTCTGAAAGACGGTCATGTTGTCGCTGTTCCCACGGACACCATCTACGGCCTGGCATGTCTGGCCCAAAACTCAGAGGCAGTCAGAAAAATCTATGACGTGAAAGGACGAAACGGACACAAGCCGCTGGCCATTTGTGTGGGGGAGATTCAAGAAATCTACAAGTGACAAATGACTAACATTGCTTTATTTTATTTATCTTTTCAGCAGCTATCTGTGTTTTGATTCAGTAGATTGTATAGACAGGCTGATGAAAAGTTTAAGTTGCAAAGTACACAAAACGACGGAAGAATTTTGTGCACAACACTCTGAATGTGGTTTTGTTGTGTAATTGTTTTGACCTGACTAAAAACTGATCACATCTTTCTACAAATGGGTACAAAAATAAAGTCATCTGCACAGAGATTCACCAGATAAATATTAAAATCACCACCTCCAATGTTTTGGTAACAGCAGGTTGTTGGTTCCATCAACAGATACTGTAAGGTGAAGGTGAAAGAGGGGCTGTTGGGTGACCTGCTGCCTGGTCCCGTCACTCTGGTGTTTGAAAGATCGGAAGCTTTAAACGCAGATCTCAACCCCTTTACTTCAGTAAGTCTGCATCTTTATATAAATACTTATAAATACAAATCAATCAGTGACTTATTAATAAACAGCCTGCTGTTGTTTACCTGTCCGTATCAGCTTGTAGGTGTACGTATCCCAGATCACAACTTTATGAGGCGTCTCTGTCAGATGTGTGGAGAACCGTTAGCGCTCACCAGCGCCAACGTCAGCTCGCAAACCAGCACAGTAGAAGTACACGTAAGTGTCAGAAACAAATCATATGTCTGAAGTCTGTGGAGTCGGCTTGTTATGAATGTGTTTTTGTTTTGTGTTTTTCCTGCTGAAGGAGTTTCAGGAGCTTTGGCCCAAACTGGCTGTGGTGGTAGATGGCGGTCCAATAGGAGACCAGAATCGCCTGGGATCAACAGTGATTGACTTGTCAGTACTGGGCAAATACAGAGTCATCAGACCCGGCTGGTAAGTCTACGATCAGTTGTGGCAATTTTGTGTTCTTCACAAAGCAATGGATACATTGTAAAGATTCTCTGTGCCTTTACTCCAGTCAAGTACTATTTTATTTTATTTTATTTTATTTTTTTATTTAGCTGGAAACATAAAGTTTTTGGTTCTGAAATAGAAGCTCATTCAAATAGCTCATTCTATACAAAAGCAGTTTGTCAAATTACACATTATTCTAGAAACATCATATAAAAATAGGTACCCGACGCGGACATCTCCACCAATTTTTATATAATGTTTTTGACAGGATGTTTGCCTGTCTCTGATTTTGACATGTCGAACAAAAAAAAATAAGTTTAGGCTGTCCTGTGTAATTTATTTTCTGTTAAAACATATTGACTGATATCAGTCTGATCAGATGGGGTTGTAAAGTTCAGCCTTCTTTTACGTAATAAAAATAGATAGAATGAGTATATGTTTTTTTTTTCTTTTGCACAGCCTCTGTCAGAATAAGTAAGCACGAGAGCAGCACTGAGCGTGTGCTAACGGCTTATTTACAGCTGCTGCTTCTGACTCCTCTTTGCCGCTGACTGAGCAGAAGAGAAAACGTGTTTCCGCGGTAGAAAAAGCATGACATCACAGTACAGCCAGCAGCTCGGGGAAGTAGTTGCTAAATTTCTTGTTAGAAGGTTGTTTTTTTATCCTCTCTCGTGTCATTTGGTCAGCACGTGTAAGAAAAACAGCAGTTTTCACTTCTCTGAGCTCCAAGGTAAAATACTGATGTCAATTAGTCTGATAAAACCAAACCCTTGTTAACTATAGACATATCATGAATGGCTGCCAGCTGGGATTAAACGACCATATAGTCAGCTGGTCACATTGTGTTTATTTCCCTCTCTCTTCCTCCACCCACGCCTGCTTTGAAGTGGACTTGCTTTAATGCATGAGAAATGACCCTAATTCTGTTTTCAGTGCCCTTTCTTCTACGCTTGATGTGTTGGAAAGCAAATATGGACTGTCAGAGGACTCGGGGGAAGAATGACCTTTAAACTCTCCGCACACCAAAAACACACGGCCAAGACGCACAACCAGCTCTGACCCAGGGGATAGGCTGGAAAAGAAGAAGCAGTGAATCTGACTTTTCCGGGAAAAAGCTGAAAACTCAGGAAGGAATCGGGTCTTGCCACACTGTCGGCAGCTGTCTTCAGGTCAGGAGGGACATCATCCTTTGGGAGATCTTTGTTTATTACAATGTAATTTATTTATCTTCACTTCAGATGAAGTGTAGATGTCTCAGCTTCCTGTTTATTCAAATGAAAAAAGGTCAGTTGCATCTTTAAAACAAAGACTTTAAGGAAAAAATACTATATTTTCACTTTAAATGGTGAGCGTATCATTAGAGACGACACTTTATGACAAGTTTTTTTTTTGTAACATTAATGGTTGATTTTTTTTTTAATCATAATGATCTAATTAGATCTTTTTATTATTGGAAATACCCATTTTTATTTCACCCAGACATTATAAGACTGAAACCACAATCTGTAACCATTTACAATAACAAATAAGCTACATGAGGTAATTATTATAATATTAAAAAAAATATAATTTTATGGGTATTTCACATTGTCTTGCATCTCTCCTCCGCTCTAAAGTGCCTGACGCAGGCTTGACTAAAGGATTGTAAATTGTCTGCATATTTAAAATAAAAGTTTTGGATATTGTCTTCATTATGCGTAAAAGAACTGTTTGAGACATTTGTCTGTTCATTCAGAGGTGTCTTAATTTTACTCATGAGTGACTCTTATTGGAGAGTGAAATGAAGACACCAGTGGGTTCTCTTCACATACAAATCAAGCGCCAACACATGAAGGAGCATATTTAAAGTGTTCGCAAACCCCTGCTGTAGTCAACTCTTCCTTCAACAATGAAGATAGGGATTTTAGTTTCATCTACATGATTTAGATTTGGATCTTGTAACTTTTTATTCTGTTTTTACTATTTTAATAGTCTTATGGCAATGATTAAAACTCAATACTTGGCAAATTATGAAATATAAAACTTCTAGGAGCAGCTCAAGTAAAAATATTAACATTAAAGTGCCTGTGACATCAAATTTTTGTAATAAATATGAATGCATTTTTGAAAAGATATTGATAACATATTGCAAAAGAAAATTCACGCCACTAAGATGAACAGTTGTTGAGATATTTGCATGTGGAGTAACAGGAAGTGATGTCAAAGGGGAATGTTGGCAAATAAACAGAGTCTTGCTACAACAGCTAACAGACTGTAGAAGAAAAGTCTGTTTCTTTGGATCATTTTGAGTCGCTATCAGAGAGGTGAGGAAGAATCAAAGTTAAATAATATTGTTTCAATAAACAAATAGTTTTCTTTCTTAGAGTTCCCCTTTGATGTCACTTCCCCTTGATGTTTAAATTCAAAAGAGAACATGTTAGTTATGTGACAAAATAGATAAAATGATGTGCTTTATGCCAAGTTTCTTAAATATATAGATGTTTGCTTTGATGTTTTAAGGTGGTTCTCTTCTCCAAAACTGTTTATCACCCAAACATAAAAGCTAAAGACAATCTGGCTCCATCAGCAATTTAATGTAGAAATATGAGACACATTTCCTTCTCAGCGAAATGTTCAGCAGAAAATCATATTTGAAGAGAAATGAGAATCATGTCATGCAAAAACTAACAAAAAAAGTAATAGTTGAAACTTTACTATGACATCATCTCATTTACAAACTTCTGAACTGTAAAGTAAAAGAAAAACAACAACATGGTCTAATTTTCTGTTTAAAAGAAAGGAAAACTGTCATGATTTTCAGTAATTGGATCTATTTTCACTGTAGAGACACTTGAGGTCAGACATGCTGACACTGTATCTGATTATTGAGCGGTAAAGCAGGGATTAGACAGTCTGCAGAGCAATTTCGGAGTCTAAACATAGGCAGCTCGGATAAAAACTGCACTGACAGATCTTTACTCTGCTTTACCCAAAACCTCAACGTTATCGTGTTCTTTCCTTCCTGCGGATGAGCAGCTGAAAACGCCGCATCCTTCTGCATTTATGACTCGATCAGTTTAGAGCATGCAGTCTCCTGAATCCTCACATGAGCCACTGCTCCTTCTCTTTATTGAACTGCTCGGCCCAGTGGCGCGTCAGTTCCAGGTAGTGATCGGGTCCGTGCGGCTGATAGTCTAAGTAAACACGAGTGGCTGTCTTTTTGGGCATGGCCCTCTCTATCTGCGTCCCCTCGTGCCACTCGTTAAAAGATGTTATGGTGATCATCTCCGGGCGCACGTTCAGAGCCGCCTGCAGGGCCGTCTCGTAGTACCTGCCGTTCACCCGGTTCCGGGTGTTGTGGTTGTTCCACGGTCGGATGCTGGTGTCAATGTAACCCGGTCCCACGCTGGGGATGAAAAGGAGGTTGTTCCCGTCGCAGAAAGCCTTGATGGCCTTCCAGTTCTGGTGCGAGGAGCCGAAGGAGAAGCCGTTGGAGGCAAAATAGGTGTACATGCCGTCGAAGCCACCCGCCAGGATGTCGTGCTTGTGCCGCTCCTCCACGATCAGAGCGATGAAAACCGAGTCGTAAGCAGAATCGCGCACGCTGTGGGATCCAGTGGGAGTTAAAAACTCCGACCAGGACTCGGGTGGAGTCAGGTAGGAGTCGTAGATGTAGAACAGAGGACGACTCTTTCCTGTGCTGGAAGTAAATTTGTAGAAGGCCCCATGGTCGCCGTACCTTTTAAAGATATCAAGACACAGTAAACAAAGACATCTGTTACTGCTGAGTCATTTAACTGATTAATGTTTGATAAATGCAATCATAAAGCTGCCTTTCCTGTCTGCGGTGTTATAGAGAGCCCCATTAGTAAAATCAGCTGAGAAGCATGGAGTTATATTAGAACAGCAGGAGTGAGTCTTGACCATATGACTGTGTGATCTACTGTAGCAGCTGCACTAACAAGAATTACTGTACATACTGACAGAATAGCCAAAAATAAGAGCTGATTATGTAAAAACTGAAAATATTAAAAACATTTTCTAAGTGTCGACCGGTTTCTTATTTATGACAAGTAAAAAATAAGGAATATACTTTTAATAGTTGAAGTCGTAATTTTTTTTATTTTTTTTTTCTGGTTTAGATCAGGGGTGTCAAACTCCAGTTCTATAGAGCCGCTATCCTGCATGTTTTAGAGGTTTTCCTGCTCCAACACACCTGACTTTGATGGCTGGGTGATTATGGCCCAGTCCCAATGCTCAGTGTGCACCCTACGCCCCTCTGTGAAGTGTGGATTCAGTCAAAGTGCACATAAGTGTTCGAGTGTGCAGGTTACAAGCGTGCAAAACAATTCAGAATTGGGACAGTACTGATTACGTCATCAAACACCGGTAGCCAAATTTCATATACATCAAAGCAAATGTTTAAAGAAACAAACAAATTGTATCTCCTTCATGATTGAGTTTACACAATATATGCATCTATTCACTTCTCTACTAATCAAAAGGCAAAGAAAATTACAATGTTTTGTTCACTTTTTGGAATTCCTGATTTAACTTTGTCGTGATTGGTTCTTTTCTGTGGTGTAATAATTTTATTTAATGTTTATTTTATTATTATTATTGTTATTATTATTATTATTATTATTATTAATATTATTATTATTATGTTTTTCCTCTTTTTTTATTTATAGTTTTTCATTCCCCCTGGCAGCATTGTTATTTTTTGTACCAGGTTTGAATGTTCAATAAAGGTTTGTTTTAAAAAAATGGTCGCTGTTTTGGCAGCAATGAATTGTGGGTAATACACTTCACCGAAGTCCGTAAAAATGCAGACTTCGCGGAAGGGTGGAAATAGTACCCAAAATGGGCGTGGCGGAGGGCGGATGCGGAGAATGAGGGACACACTACGGCTACGCACTCAAACCCTTCATCATGAACGTGCATTTGAAGTGCACAAGGGCAGAACGAGGGATGGAGTGCGGGTATTGGGACAGGGCCTAACAGGCTTCTGCACAATTTGAAGAGTTAATTCAATCACTGAATCAGGTGTGTTGGAGCTGGAAAACGTCTAAAACATACTGGATAGTGGCTCTCGAGGACTGGAGTTTGACACCCAGATCATTGTTACTGTATATATTTTTCTTGTATATATTTAGCTGTTTTACGGAACTAACATAATTAACAATTATATTATATTGATGACACAGATCCAGTTGGACTTGCAGTTAATCAAATAGCTGATTTGTTGGCTGTGAGCTGTCGCCCTGCGGCGCCGTTATTGCTCCTCCATGTTGTCACAGATGCTAACTGTGGACTGGATAGGCGGGGCTCACTCTAGTGTTATTTAAGTCTATGCTGGGAACCATTAATATCCAGGTTTTCTTGGAAAATAGCTCTCATTTTAAAGGATATTTTGCTTAGATTCCTCAAAGAAACATTACAAACCCAACAAATATCCTGAATTAGATTGACTCAAAGTTAATCAGTTCTACATCCAATGATTTTGGTCTGTAAGATAATAACAAACACAAATGATCCTTATTGCTCCACCTTCAATTTTGAGCAGCTTCAAATCCTAAACAAATAAGTGGAATATGTGTTTTTAAAATAAAACTTTAAAGAGTTGAGTTCTGTTGACTGAATTTTCACAAAAAAACTTCATAATAATTTAATAGAAGTTTGTAGCTTTTTTTTCCTTTGAATGACAGCTACAGAAACTAATCATCACTTTGTGCAACCTGAGGTAAAATGTGCAGATTTTGCATTAAAAATAACATCCATTAGAAGTTCTGTTCTGTGGGAGCTTTGAGTTTGTGTGTACGTGACAGGTACTTCTCTTGAGAATCTGAGAGCCAACATTCGCTTAAATACCCATTTATAAGTCATGAAGCTGCCCTTATATAATCAAAAAGCAACCTAAAAGTATGTCTTGTGTTGTGACGTCTGTTTCCTCAGCTTTCCATGCAATCTTAATGGTTTTCAGTTTGAGCTGCGTTACAGATGCTGTGCAGCCAGACAAGCACCTACCTGTCAATGATGTACTTGATGTTGTCGTGGACGGTCTGGTCATTTCTGCCTCTGTATGGCTGAATATGAAAAGCAACCTGGAAGAAGTGAAGACAAACATGTCATTACGTAGTTTTCACCAATGATAGTAAAAAATGGATGAAGCGTTGCCACTTTCTCTTATATGTCAGATTGTTTTTTTTTTTTTTTAGTGTTTTTAGAGCCAGTGTCTGTGCACTCAGTATGTGATGCTTTACGCTCGATACAAAAGTCCTGCCTGTCCTACTGTGACAGCTAAATTTAACCAACAGCACCAAATCTATAAACTTTGAAATTTGATGTGACTAAATAAGCACCTAAATGATAACGCTATGCTAATGCTACTAATCGTGCTAACTCGAAAAAACGCTGTGATCAATAATCATAATGCTATTGCTATTCCAGCTCCTGAAGGGGCGTGTCTCTGACCGAGATGCTTTTATACTCAAACACTGGACACTGTGACATCACACAGCACAAGTAACATAAGACAGCACATTTTGAACTAATAGCAGAATTCAAATGTAGTAGCCATAGTTTTTAGACATCTTTAGACCAAATATTGTAAATTTAAACAATTTAAGATTATAATGTTTTAAAATGTAAGTCAAAAATAGAAAGGTATCATGCTTAGTGCACAATTTAGACAGTTTATCTGCAAAAGAAATTAGATTTTGAGTGAAGTTACTCTGCTGTGACAGGTTACATACATTACATACTCTTCTTAAGACTCAAGAAAGCGATTAAAACTAAACGCAGCTACACGAATCAACAAAAATTAACACCTGAAAGAATTTTATCTGAATTGTATTTTTTATATCTTAGTCAAGAAAATGTTTCATTCATGGCAGGGCAGAGCAGAAAATTTATACATCAATTGCTTCTTCACCTCTGTCATATAGTGTCTTCATTAACATGTTTTTTCTCTATTTGGAAAAAAAGAACAATTTATTGCTTGTGACATCCTTCAAATACAAAAAAGTCAAAGAAAACTTTTTTATACTTCAGAAACTTCACATAATACACCTGGTTTTGCCCGTTTTGCATCATAACTGGCATATTTTCTTCTGAACGTGCCTCAGTCAAGTAAAACAGGTAGTGCTAACTCTTTAAGAAAGGAAACTCCCTAAGCTTTGTTATTGAAACACTATTGTTTGAACTTTAACTCTTGACTCATATTAATCTAAAGAAACAGATTCTTCTCCACAGTCTGTCGGCCACTGCAACAACACTCTGCTGCCATGCAGACATTCCCCTTTGACATCACTTCCTGTTACTCAACATGCAAATATCTCAGCTGTTCATTTTGGGGTTTTTTCTGCAATATGTTATTATTATTATTATTTATATTATCTTTCAAAAAATGCAATATATTATTACAAAAAATGATGTCACGGGCATTTAAAAGAATAACGTTATTATGGTTTTAGTTTTGTGACAAGTCTTCCACATTCCATTAATGATTTTTTTGTCCTTATCCTGAGTGCAGACCCCCCACCCCCCTCCTGAGAGCTATTGAATTGCTCACTTTATATTTCTGAAAGAATTGTTTATAATTCATCAGGGGGAAAGTTACAGGAGACTTGAAGTGACATCTACACAAAAGGTACTTAAGATGAATATTTTAGGAAGGGGTATAGAGACTTGTGACTTTGATTATACATAATTCAGTGAGAAACACCACATGGTCTACAGTGGACATTGACAGAGAACACTAAAGGAAAAAATATTTTTTCTAAACAGGAACTAAATGGATGACATGAAGTTAGATGCTTAATCAAGCTTTGTGTATAAATGTGTATAAACCACACTATAGAATTAGTCCAATTTAAAGTGGTTTTGGGATTTTGAACTAGTCTGCAATTCAGGGATTCGCTTTTTTTGTGGAATCATCTTGTTAATGTTATTAAAAAAACTCTAAAATAATCTGTATGATTACAAAGATGATTAAGTGGATGTTATTAGGAGAATATACTTGCAGTGGTGGGCAGCACTAATCTAAAAATGTGTTCCACTAGCCCTAAAGCACTAACTCAAATATTTAGGTCCCCTAATTCTAAAGCACTAATGCACTGAAAAATTTAGCAAAAGCTAATTTTAAAGCATTAAAACAGCCCAGTCAACCCATGAACATTCTTCAACAGACAACATGAGTCTCATATTGCCATGTTAAGACTTATCATTGATGTTCCACAGCTGTATTTGGGTTGATATATTGTCGATATGTCACCTGGTGGATAAGTGACATATGAACAATATGATTGACAGCTTGCAACCTCAGCTGTTAACATTAATGTTGATCAATAACATTTATAGACCTCAGTTAGTGCTTCTAAATTTGTCCTATAAATTTAGCAAGTGCTGATCTACTAATAAATTTTAAAATTAGCAAAAGTCCTAAAGCACTAATTAGGAAATTAGTTACTATTAGGGCTTTTGTGCTTTAGGGGAACTGTGCCCACCACTGACTGTTTGTAGTATGAATAAGATATGAAGGATACCTGATGTTGTTTTGTTTTTATTTTTTCCTAAATATGAAGACTATTCAACCTTGAGCTTGTTTGTTAAAATTATTTTTTGAAAATAAGGACTGTAAAAATATAAGATTTATTTTTCTTCACTCTTTTCATTCAGGGCATGATTTACTTTTTTATTTTGTTAAATGTAGTTTATTTTGTTCTTATGAATGAAATAAATGAATAAAATAAAGACTGGTTGCCACAGCTAATCAACATTGTGCCAATACAAAAAATGGTTGCAACTCTCAAAACACACAGTCACAGAAAGTTGCGCAACACTGTTTGACAAAAAGGGCAACAACTCCACTGTTTCTGTATGCATTCCTTCACAGAATGCTTGGCCTTTAATTGTGACAGCGTTTGGTTCATTTATTCTATGCTGGAATGATTTTGGACACGTCTGCTGTCTGGCTTTGTGAGGAATCTGTGGAAGGCGGGTTGGCACTGCTGTCAGCCATCAGCCATCACACTGACATTAACTGCAAGTGACCTGAAGAACTAAGGCAATGTTTGGAAAAGACTGAAGCTGCTAATTTGTATAAGTAAACAGCCACAACACAAACCAACAGGGACACCAAATGCTTTATGTGCAACACAATGGTTTGAAGATATGAGATCCCCTTTAGCTGCAAAAAGCCAATTTGGTAGAAAAAACTAGTGAGATCTTGTGAGTAAATCACAGCATAGAGTCAGAGTTTACGAAGTCATGAATGTCCGGACTTTGAGTAAAGTCTCCACCTGGTAAAGTCAGCTGGAAGGTTTTGAGAGGCTGATGTATCACAGGACATAAAGCTACACGATAATCACCACAGAGGAGACGAAGTTGCTCCGGTCTCTCTTGGTTGCAGACAATCAGAAAGCTCAGTCCCCGCCCCCAAACCTCTCACTCACTGGTAAATCTGAATTAAATGAGTGCAAGCAGTTTGATCCCTCATAAACACTGACAGCACGCCCCCTGAACAACTGCAGCATGATTTATGCTGAGCAGAGGGGAATTTAATGCCATGTCATGCAGAAAGCACAAAGGGGAGGAATGTGAGCCGACAACCACAAAGGGCCACAACTTCACAATAATTACATCAATTTTAACTAAGCTCAGATTTGCCAAAAAAAAAAAGTCTGGAAACAAACAACAACAAAAAAAGTGCCATCATGGACCTCTCCCCCCATGGGACCGTGTTCCCCCCCGTGCATTTGACACGGCCTACTTACGAGTCAGAACTTTCGCAGCCCTTTAGGGTGCAGAATGTTCCGAGGCGGAAACTGAGTCATGGGACCCACAATACTCATTTCCCCTCTGCTCATTTCCTCTTCCCCCCTCCCCTCCCTTCCCCATCCCCACCCTCTGTCCCCTCCGAACCACCCCCACACTCCCCTGGGCAGAAGGACTATTTCAGCTCCGTGCGAGCGGAGGTCGAGCAGCAGCACTGCTGTGGAGGCTCCGTGTGATTAGTTCCTCCAGCTCTGCTGTACACAAAACGCAAACTGTGTGGGAGCTGCTGCTCACCTTACATAAGAGAAGAGAAAAAAAACTACATTGACTGTTTTTTTTTTTTTTTTTTGTAGAAGTATCATCCAAAGATTGGTAAGGTGGGGATTTTTTTAGCAGTGGTGTAGGATTTCAGAGTGATGCTGTTCGATGCAAACAGGTTTTCTAAGCAAGTCGTTTCTACAAATCTTGAACTGCTTCTCTAGGGGCCCAGAAGCAATTCTATAAATGTGTATTCATATATCATTTTAGGATTCTTAGCAAACACAAACATAGATTAAATGTAGATTCTAAGAAAGTTTTTCTGTATCTGAACTTGGCCAGAGTTTGGTTCGCATTGCTGGCAGTAAGTCGGACCCCTTCAGGGTGGGAGTTGTCACCGATTCTGTTCATAACTTTTATGGACAGAAGGGAGGGAGTCCAGTTTGGTGGCCTCACTATTCCATCTCTGCTGTTTGCAGATGATGTGATTCTGTTGGTGCCATGATCTTCAGCTCTCACTGGGATGATTCACAGCCGAGTGTGAAGCAGCTGGGATGAGGATCAACATCTCCAAATGTGATCCCATGGTCCTCAGTCAGAAAAGTGTGGATTGCTCTTTTTATGTTGTGGATGAAGTTGTGCCTCAAGTAGAGGAGTTTGAGTATCTTGGGGTTTAGTTCATGGGTGAGGGAACAATGGAACATAAGATTGATAGACAGATCGGTGCTGCTTTCCTTTTACTGTCAGTTTTTGTTCCTATACCCTCATCTATGGCCACAAACTTTGGGTAGTGACTGAAAGAACAAGATCATGGATACAAGTTCAGGTATCCAGAGAGTAGAGCCGCCACTCCTCCTCGTTGAGAGGAGCCAGGTGAGGTGGTTCATCTGGTAAGGATGCCTCCTGAACACCTCCCTAGGGAGGTGCATCAGGCATGTCTGACTGGGAGGAGACCTTAGCAAAGACCCAGAACACGCTGGAAAGACAGTGGCTGCGTCCAAATTGTTTCGAAGGACCTGGCCTACCCGGTATAGGTGGGCCGGGTCCCTGGTAGACCGCAAAGACCGGAAAAAAGTGCCTGTGAATTTGGACTGTCTAGCCTTCTGCTTTATTCCTGTCACCTAGCAAAGATGATGACGCTAAACAGAAGCAAAAATAGATAGAAATGATCAAAAAACAATTAGCTTAAAGGCAATATTTGAAGACTCAAGTGACCCGCTGTAGGTTTAGGTTTGTTTTGTAATACCAGCTCATTTGATTTCTAACAATAATAATAATAAAAAACATGTCGCATTAACAACTCAACCACTTGAAACTTTAAATTTTTACACCACCAGATTTTTATTTAAAACTCTTTCGCCATTACGGGCCGGAAAACAATTTCTGGTCAGCCTGCAAAGCATAATGGGATATGATGGGCTAAGAAGGATCCATCGGACCCGTCCCTTAAATTGGGGAAAAAAGAGGACGCATTTGTCGGCCGCATCAGTGGGTTCTTAGAATTCGGACAGTCTCCGGTGCGGCGCTGTGACGCAATACAAATTTGGAGGAAGCCGCCCCTGAATTTGGACACAGCCAATATCTCTTGTTTGGCCTGAGAATGCTTTCCACAAGAGCTGAAAGAGGTGGCTGGGGACAGAAAAGTCTTCACCTTCCCGCTCAAACAGCTGCCTCCTCGACCCGACTTGAACAAGCAGTAGAAAATGGATGGATGAACTTGCCCATTTCAAACTGTTAAAGTTTTAGTTTAAAAACATGTCCAATGGAGGAAATCGGGAAGTCTTCAGTTATTGGAGCTCAAAAAAGTTGAATAAGTCTTCGCAATATGCAACCATGCGCACAATTTGACTTAATCAACTGGTCATTTGATATCAGAAAGTCATAAAAGTTTGAGCAATCTGACTCTTGCCTCCACATTCTTCCTTTATCTGTACTTAAACATCTGGAAATGCAGCTGGTAAATTATTAATGCAGAGCTGCTTCGGTACAAGAGTTCCTTAAAAGCTTGTTTCTCTCTTGTGTCACTTTAATTTTAGGGGGGGGAAAAGAACGAACCTCGACTAGCTTTTATACAGAATGACACAAAGACCTTTAAAACGAAAAGTATAATTTTTCTGAACTGAAACTATTTTTAAGGGACTTCCATAAGACACTGTCTCCCTTCAGTTTTCTACACTTATAGGTAATCTAACATAATAAAATCCATTTTGTGACATCATTTTTTCCTCAGCAAAAAAAAAAAATGGAGGTTAAAGTTAAAAATCTTGAACTACAGGTGCTGGTCATAAAATTAGAATATCATGAAAAAGTAGATTTGTTTCAGTAATTCCATTTAAAAAGTGAAACTTGTATATTATATTCATACATTACATACAAACTCATATATTTCAAATG
>JAUBOC010000050.1:506909-517481 GCA_032275365.1 Anablepsoides cearensis
AAAATGTAGCTTTTAAAGCCAGAAATCTGAAAATGTAGTTAGGTCATTTTGACAAAATTGGACTTAATCCTCATTTCAATATGATGTATCAACATTTTTGTGTTTAGCAATGGCAAGAATTGATTATTGGTGGTAGCCATCTTGATGTATGTGAGACTTTAAAACTTGATCAATTATCAAATGATTACTTTCTTTATTCAAATGAATCCAATGACTGATGTGATATTCTGCTAACAGACTGAGTTGACAGCTACAGTTTTGCACAGTGATTGTATGCAGTGGGCTTAGAGTTGACAATGACTCTCAGCCACTACTATATCCAATTTCAGCTCAGTGATTGAAAAACCTGGCTGGGTTTTATATGTTTGGGTTTTCTACGGTAAGTTGATTGGAGTGTCCATTCTGCATGGGATTAGCTCCAAACGTGAATCAGTCGTAGAGGGAGATGCAACCATTATCTTGTGAAAGTTTCATTAAAATCTGTTTATGTTTTTATAGGATATTTTGCTAACAGACAGAGTTGACTTCAAGTAGTTAAAAGTAATTTTTTAAACTACAGTTTTGTGCAGCCAGTTGGTTCTCAAAATATGTGTTAGGGGTGAGACTCAGCTACTACCACCTGAAATTTTAGCAAAATATCTGTAAAACTGAGAGAGTTCTATCCATGTTTGTGTTTTCTCAGTTGTCTGTGGCGGCCATATTAAATCAAGTTGACCCAAAATATTGGACTGTTGTACATTTATATCCAATAAATATTTTCTGTAAGTTTCATTTGAATTTGTCCTGTTTTTTTGATAGATATTTTTGTAAGTAGGTCTGTTCAGATCCAGCTGTAGAAGAAGTGCAGCTGTGGGCAGGTTCGGTTCTGAGGAGCTGTCCTCTCATGTGTGGTGCTGAAAATGTGCAGCGACCCACCAGCTGAAAACGGAAGCAGCTTTTGCCCAAACCCAGTGAATCTGCTGGGGGGGAAAGCACCACTCAGCTGTTTTTTTTTTTTTTTTTTTTTTAACTCTAGAACCTCTACCTGCTGCGGATGTTCCGATCTGCTCCATGTGGGACTCCAACACGTCCGGATCCCGGGAGCTGTACGGGTTCAGCTCCGGGTAGAAACTGGAGCCGATGTCCTCGGGCGGCACGTGCCTCCCCCTCGGGTAGCTGGATGCGACCTTAGGGTCCCAGTGCGGGACCAGGATGTGGTCCCAGTGGATGTACTTCCCGTCCATGTGCGGGCTGCCGAACCAGGTGTAGTAAAAAATGTGCACGTCATAAAACACGGTGCCCTCCGGGCCGGAGATGGACAGGGCGGCTTTGGTGTTGCTGCCGGGAGGGCGGGCTTGGACAGGGGACTCGGACACGGAGCGCCGGTCCCCCTTCCCGCCTAAGATCGGCATGAGGTCCAACCCTGGAGCCAGATCCGAGAAACCGTCGCTGGGCTTCAGGGTCCTCAGTCCCATCAAAGTTCCGAAGATGAAGAGGGTGAAAAGGAACAGAGCGACGCAAGCCTTCCTGCGCAGCCTGGCCATGATGCTCGGTCCTGCTCTTGGACTGAGAAGTGGAGCGCTGTCTTTAAGGGTCCCGCATAACATCTAAAAATATCAATTATTTAATTAAATAAAGCAAAAAACAAACTGCACGTTGCAGGGAAGTCGCAGCAGACATCCAGGAGCAGCTGTCTGTGCAAATTCTAACTTTCTTCTGCAGCTTTCATCTCTCATGTTTGCAGAGCTGGTGCAACAAAAAAAAACTTTGAATCCAGAAGAATAAAGTATCCAAGCGGCAGATCGATCACCTTTAGGAATGATGGATCACTTCCCTCTAAACTCCTGCAGATATTCTGCTGCCACAGGCAGAAGCAGCTCCGTCCTCATGAGAACCCGAAACAGGACGAGCGGCGTCCGGACAGCTGCGGCGGTGCTCTCCGGTGTGGGGGTATGACGTGTGAAACGTGCCATGGCATGGCTTGCCCTCGGATGTTGGTGTATGAGATATGAAACGTGCCACAAGCCGTGTTTCCATCCAATTTTGAATTTTGAGCAAATTTTTTAAATTTCGCAAAAAAAAAATATATAAAAAATTAAATGCAAATGAGACGTGTTTCCATCAACTGCTTGAAGCAAATCTATTGCAACCTGGCTGTAAACAGGAAGTAAAAGTTGCAAACCCACAGGGTCCACACATCTCAGGACAATAGAGAGAAGTGATGCTACTATCAGGAAAGTTGTACTTATTCCGTATCAACTAGTTCTGGTGATATTAAATGCTGTCTGGAGACGTATAGACGTATAAGTACAGTCCATTTATCTCTCTTTTTGCGCGATACTTCAAAAATGTGCATTAAGAAACATTGATGGAAACACAGCTACAGATTAGAAATCAACCAATCATAAAGACATATGAGACCAGTAGGCCTATGATTTCTGTGTATTCAGGCCTGTGATTTCTATGTATTCCCTTTGTAAAATAAGTTACAATAAGAGTTTTTTTTAATTAGTAACTTTGTTTTCAAATTCTTTGTCCAAAAACTTTTATGTGTAGCTTTATGAAATTTGGTGATTTATCACAAGCTAGTTTTGTTTACAAGAGTGCAGATTTGAAAACTCAATGTTTACTGGTTTAAAATGTCATCAAGAATTCCAACATTCTAATAATGGGGTATCCCCCAAAGTTTCCAATAATTTCACTCATTATATAACGGGATTTTCCTACAACATGCAGGAAAAAAAAGTTCAAAAAAATTATTAAGGTAAGTTAAGATAAAGGATTATTTCTAAAGGCATATGTGTTAGAAATTTTCAATTTAAAAGATATATTAGGAAGATTATATGCTTTGGATAATGCTTGTATGGACTAAAGCTGGGTTCACACCAAACGTGTTTTCAGCAGCAAAAACACACCCAACACTATCGCAAATCTCAGTTATGGATATATTACTAATTTTTCACTACATTAAATACTCATTTGAATTCTTTTTGCCATCATGTCACATTTAGGTGGAGTGTTACATTTCTAAGGCTAACCAGAACAACACAGCACAACGTACAACAGAAGTAATATGGCACAGGTTTTAAGCAATTTTTTTTTAAATGTTAAATAAATGTTATTTTCATAAACATTTATCTACGGGGCAACATGTTTCTACCTCTAATGAGTCTAATGTCTAATGTCACATAAGTCTCTTTTGGCGGATAGTCTGTGGCACTTCCCACACCTCATACATGATTAAAACTTTTATAGAGAAAGAGGGGACCAGTCTCCAGCTTAGCCTGCACACCTCCTCTCACAGATAGACACAGAAAATAGAACATAAACTAAGAATTATAAATATCAAATAAGATTAAGCATAATTATCTCATCTATTTTTTAGTGACAAAAATGCTCTTGGTTCATTGGCTGTAAAGTTTAAAATGCCTCTGTTTTACTTCTTTAGTCTAACCTGTTTGTGAGATACACTGCCATCTAGTGGCCAAATTATATAACACAGTTAATTTACTTCAATAGCTTCAGGGATTGTCGGAAATTATCATACCTAGTGTGTTTAAATGGGATGTTGGTGAAAAAGGAGCAAGATGGGACATTAATGAAGCGATTTTACAGTTATTAGTCTTTTGGTAAATTTTTACATATTGTTACAAAGAAAATGTGCAACCTTATTCTTCCAGAGTAGAATTCCATGCAATGATCTTTTTATAGGCATTATACATTTTATTAGAGAGGTTCATCAACAGGTCGTACTGTATGAAAATAAAGCTTTAAAACTGCTTAAATTGATGCAACAGAGGCAGAGCCTGGTGTCCTGAGCTCTGCTGTGCGGTCCAGAAGCATTGGGCTTCGAGCCAAGGCATTAGGCAGCAGTTTTAAAGGCACTGACCTCTGCAGTAACTCGCTGACACCTTATTAAATCAAGTTTTCTTACTCAATGAGCTCTTTAGTCCAAACAAGCCCAGATTTTAACAGCCCCATACAAATATAATATAAATTCACAGACTTAGATGTTAAAAGAAAGCAAACATTGGCGTTAAACTGCACAGGACGCTTTACTTATTTAGGTTTTAGTTGCTTTGTGTTAAATAAGAAATCAAATGCAGTTGGAGAATTAAATTTTATCTAAAACACATATTTTTTTTACAATTATCCAGAGGCACACAAACAAGTTTTACTCACTAAAACACAAATATACTCCATCCAGACTCTCATCTACTCATAATAAATAATTTTGACACAAATAAAAGTCACCAAATAAATGGATCACAGAGAAACACAAGGATTAGAGGTTCGAAACTAAAGTTTTGCATAATTAATTTGTAATATTAAAGTTTTTTTTCTAATATTTATATGTTTTTGCTTATGTGGAGAGTTATGTAACACTGGGTCATATGTATTGGGGTCCACAAGGGGTCGCTGTGGTCCCATTACCTCCTGAAGCATTTAGCATGTGTTTTAGATGTGGACATTTCCAGAAAACATCACCTATAATTTAACTTTTCCTCATCAGGACAGACCTAATTTACTTCAGTAATACATTTAAGCGAAACTAACCAACATTCTTAAAGTGACTCGTTTTAATTGATAATAAAAGTGTGAATGTTCAATAAATTTCGATTTTGTCTATTTTAAAGCAAGTGAATCAAAAATGTGTTTAGTGTGAGTTTAGTTTAGTGAGAAAACAAAAAATAAATTCTGACATACAAATAAAACACATTAAAACAATAAGTTTGCCTATTTGTTGTTTATTATATTTGTAATCTGGAATAACAAGTTTGAAAACGTTTATTTTTATTTTATTGGAATTAAATGATTTTTACCTGAAGCTTGATATATTCAGTTTTTTTAATGCATTCATGAAAGCACGTGACGTTTCACATGATGTGATCAATCACTGTATTGATCCAAAAATCCGTTTAGGGAGGTCAGTTTGTTTCCAACTCTTTTTTTGGAAAGTGAAACCAGAAAAAAAAGGAACATTTTATTATTTGAAACATAATTATCTGTCAGGGAAATGTCTTCAATGTTTGAAGAAACTTACTTGATTTTAAAAGAGAAATACAACACTTACAGCTTGCTAAAGTAAAATAAATTGTTAATTTTAAATTAATTAAAACCTGATAGGAAGTTGATTAAAATTTCAATTTAGGTAAATATTTTAAAACGTGGTTAATGTCTAGTTTAGCAGATTGTCGGATGAAATTCTTTTAAAAACAGGGGGGGAAGTCAAATTAATACATTTCAGCATCCAACAGATGCCTAATTGTTAAAACATCAATTGAAGGTGAATTTACCTGTTTGAAGCTACACAAACTGACCAAATCCTGCCAAAAAAAAAAAAACCATTAAAAGTAGTTAAAGCTTTAAATGAGTTCAGGTTGTGATAAACCAGGCAGGCCCCCTGGTTCTTGTTGATTGGACCCCCTCCTCGCCTCCTGCATCCTTGGGGACAGTAATCACGTGGACATGACCGAGCGTATGGGGGGGGGGGGATCTGCTGGATGAAAATTTATCATTTGTGGTGACCAACAGTGCAGACCACAGCGGGAGAGCAGCAGTGAGGGAAGAAACAAACTAACAAGAAAAAACAGAAACCTGGGGAGTCCCGGCTGGTTCAACATGGCAGAAGGTATGTTTGCAGAGTTTTTATCTAAGAATGCACCTTAAAGGAGGGGGCATTGTTTAGGATGTTATTGGGGTGGAGATGTTGGCCTACGTGTGTGCGCGTGGGGGGGGGGGGGGTACTCAAACCCCCCCATCCCACCCGCATTGTTTAGGGGGAAGAGGCTTCCAGCCCCCTTTTGTTTACCTCCCTCTCCCGCTTTCCCTCTCGTTGCGCAGCTCCTGCTTTCCGCAGCATTTTGCATGAAAGTGGCTAACTGTGCGGATTACCCAGCTTGAGGGCTAAATTTAAAAAAAAGAAAAGAAAAGAAGAGAGAGGAAAAACACGGATACTGTAACTTGGGTGTTGATTTTTTGACTCAAGGCAGAGCTGAAGACATCATGGGTTCCGTTTCCAACCAGGAGTTCCCAGGTTGAGTAACTTCATTTAAAGAAAAAAAAAAAAGCTGCACTTTGATGCTTTCACGACTTAATGAAGCTGTCTTTTCTGATTGCACTGGAACATCTCAGGGCTTTGTTTGCTTAAATGCGTTTAGGAAAGAAATTAGCTACTTATTTGGCACAAAGCTGGCCCAATTTCTGGTTTTTAAAAAGCAAAAATATTAACTAAATTTTTGAACATTTTTCTCTCTTTTTAAACCCCACATATTTGCGCAATCTGAGCCTCTTGTGCTTGATTCGTATCGATTGGTGCGTTCAGGGGGAAAAAAGACGCAAGTTTTAAAAGCTTCATTTGCGTTAAATTGGGTGCGCAAAATTGGGCAGATCTGTAGGCTACTTCTTCTTTTATTTTTTTATCTAAATATATATTTGCACACATTTATTTCTTGAACAGGGGTTTGTAAGACTGAGGAGGATGAAGGACCGAGCACGGAGGAAGACTCGCCGTCCTTCCACGGAACCGGGGTGTGCAAGTGGTTCAACGTCCGTATGGGCTTCGGGTTTCTGTCCATGACCAGCCGGGACGGAGTGGCGCTGGACGAACCGGTGGACGTGTTTGTCCATCAGGTAGGAGCTGAAACCCAACCGCGTGTGGTCCCACTTCCTGTGTCCCAACAAAGGCTTCCACAGAGGCTGCTTTAATCATTTATTATTCAGTTCTCGACTTTTAAAAATAAATTCTCACAGGATGGAGATCCCTCCACCTGTTTCCAATGGAGCTTAATTAATTTGGGATGGATTTCCTTCTTAAGCAATTAAAGCAATTTAATTGAAAATATGGCCGAATTAAAGGACCTTAAAAAGTAAAGCTTACAGGCAAAAACAATGTAAACCTAACAGCATTAACAAGCTGTTGCAGATATGATTTATTTCAATTTAGAGCAAAATTAATAGAAATCTGACAGGTCTGTAAATGCTTTTTGGGTCCTTTGGCTGAAACACATGTTGCAGCAGGACTACAGCATGATAGAGACATGATTTTTTTATTATTCAGTAGAGCTTACACACTTTAACAGGCTTACACCAGCAGGCTCCTGAGCTGCATGAAAACTGGCCCTTAAAGGGAGAGATCCTCCCCCAGAGATGTGAAAAGATATAACTGACAAATCTGTTTAGAAATCATTTTGGGGAACATTTATATGTATAGAGGCAGAGTGAAGTGGGAAATAATATAGTTTTTTTTAATTTATACATTTATTTTTGAAGTTCTTCCCTTTGCTAAAACGTCACCATGATTTATCCAAAACATGAAAGGTGGAGGTGAAAATGAAGGTGGAGGGTGCATTCCCTCCTCTTCACCAGCCAGTTGTGTCTGATAAGATAAAGGTTTAGCATGTGAATGGGAGGAATCCTCACTAGCTCATTCACCTCACAGTTCCTGTCATAAAGTGATTAAAGGCTCTTTGCTGTCTGCTCCACCCCTCCTCCCCCTGAGAGTGTGTGGTATGGAGGTACACAAGTATCAAACTTCTTCTGAAGGGGAAAAAAAACTAAACTTTTTGTTTAGGTTGTATCTCCGCGGTGCAATGGCTTGGCTGCTCTCAGAGGCGTTTGTAAAGCGAAACAAGACTTTTCTCTCTCGTTTGCGTTCAGGGTTTGCATGTTTTCTCAAGCAGGCTCCTGCTTCGGTCTTTCTCACCCGTGATGATGCATACAGAGAGGTGTAATTGTGACTTTTTAACTGCAAGTTACAGGAAGTTGGTGTTTTTGTTACTCATATTGCGAATCAAAACTGGAGTTCAGTTAAGGATAGAAACCTGCAGTTCGGTGTTCCAGCAGGGCTGAAAAGGTTGAACAGAAAACTGGGTTTAGGCCATTTTTTTTCCCTGCCAGCTGGTTTTAAACACTGCTTGAAATTGTGTTTTGAACTTTTATTTTTTTATAGGATAAAATGTTGTAAATTTAATGTTAAGTAGTTTTTATTGTCTGTGTGGCTTTCATTTAGCCAAGGAGTTGCACAAAGGATCTTTAGAAACTTGTATTGATCTGCGTTGGAGGTATTCATTCTGAAATCAAACAGGTTAAACTATTTTATATGATGTCATCTGAACAGGTTTACTTCACTTATAGATATACTTAAAATTTGACAGTCATTGTGAACAAAACTGTTTTATCTACATGTTTTTTTTATCAACAATCTGAGCCAAAATGTTCTAATAGATCAAAATTGTTGGGTTTCCTGATCCCACAAACGACTCTTCTTTAAATAAATGCACATTGTAGGTGGCAGCGGTTCATAAAAAAAAAATATTTAAGGCCTCATTAGCCATTGGTATAAGAAAACATAGTTCTTTGCTTGGTGTATCGAAGAATTTCGTGATAATTTTCATTTTAACATAGAAAAAAAAACTGCCTAAACTCAGATGTTTTCTTCACAGATGATGCAATATGAGAGCCTAGTCATCAGTCCTCAAATTAGTGGCCACGTGTCAAGATAAAATTAAGTCCCACGGTTCAGTGGCTTTTGTGCAGGTGGACAATGGAGACACGCATTCAAATGAAGCTGCCTTCACTCGTCCTCGAGCCCCTCTTTGTGCTCGCAGGAGTCCTGCCATTGTCCCTCGCTGCTCTGATGTCTTTCTTTGTCTCGCCCTGCTTTCCGACTTCTTCTGGTGAAGTGATGGAGTGGACCCCACAAACGGTGCCTGGACGCCGGGGTTCTAAAAAAGGAATCCCCACCTCAAAACCTGTACCTGTGTGGGAACAACCTGCGTGCGGCCATGCGGTCGGCGAGGGCCAGGTGTGGGGGTTGGGGGTGGTCGCACGTGAGGGAGGAAGTGGGTAAACAATCAGCAGAACAGAAAGGTCCTGTGGTCCTGCCCCTCTGTGGACGTCTTCCTGGTAACTCATTCTCAGAATCCAGGGCTTCTCTCCTCTGTTAAAACGCCGCCTTGCAGTTGAATCAATGGTTGTGTTTGTACAGAACCTGCAACTGCAGAGATTTATGACTTGTTTTCTTATCAAACCCGAGCGAGATTATTCTTCATACAATCAGTTGCGTGCTTTGTTTGAGTCCCGAATGTTCCCGCAAATAAAGGAGCCAGACCACTGGTCGTGTTTGATAAATGAATGCAGCTTTTCCTCAAAATGGAATCAAAGAAACTGGATTACAGTCTTTCAAAACAAACTTGCTAAATTAATAGCTAGCTGCTCCTGTGTAAACAGTTTGCAGCGTGCGTGACAATTTAATCCTTTAGTCCCACCTAGGGATTTTTAGAGAGGGGTTTCCCATGACGTGTTAACCAGTCTGAGGGATTTATCCTCAAACCTGCGCCACACCTTCCCTTCCTTTATCTCCCTTCCATTTCTGTGGACCAAATGTTCCTTACATATACTAGGAATTTTATTTTATGCTTCAGGTGAATGCTGTGTCAATATATTGGCTATTTTGCATTCGTGCCTCCAGTTTTATTGTTTATTATTCATAAAAAAAAACACTAAATGTTCATCAGACCTGCAGTAAAGTGAAATGATTGAGTTTTAATCGCAAAGATCATAACAGTCATGAGATATTTATCACTTCTGTTGTTTCTCACTTTATACCTTTTACATCTTTCTGCCAAACAACTATCCAAGGAATGTCACCCTGACCCCCCCACCACCCCCACCCCAAAGGCTCACAGAGAAGCTTCACTGCCTTGTCACCCCACCCCCAACACTAGGCACCAACCCCTGCATCCTGTAGTTTTTTAGGGTTAGCGGTGGTGGTCAGTGTGTTAGTGGGAGCTTTGTGATGTGGGTGGGAAGACAGGGACGGGAGGGGGGTGGGGGCGGCCGTGTGGAATGCTGTTCCTCCGGTGGGGTCGGGGGTGGGGTGGTTGCGGGGGTTGAAGGTTATCCTCACCAGGTTTTCTGCTCAAACACAAGAAAATGCAGCACTGGGGGGCAATGGTGGCTTTTTGTGATGCAGGTTGGTGCACACAGACCCCTGGGTAGAGTCGAAGGGGCTAGGCTTTTTCATTCTGATTTACTCGTCAGGTGATCACATACCGATCAGCCGAAAACACCTGATAAGTGTTGTTGGTCTCTGATTATTTCCGACAGTGAGGAATGGATGGGGGGGTGTTGTACTCAGAGGTCAAGTCTCCATGAGCTGCCCACTGTGGAGGTAATCTGGTCAATATGGGGACTTTTCAAATGTCAGATTATTACTTAATTGCTTCAAACATATATGAGAGGTGCAACAATACAGAAAATTCACGTTTCGGTTCGATTTAATACTTTAGTCTCACGGTTCGATATTTTTTCGATACAAAAAAGAGACATTTCCATGCCCTTTTTAACTTGTAATTTATTTTAGTTAAGTATAAACATTTGTTTAACCTCATAAGTACATTTTTAAAATCAAATGTTGCTGAAACGGCAAGTTTCTCGGTGGATCTGCGCTAAAAAATGCAGCATAGGTGGAGCAGTCGAACACAGATCCACTGATCCTTCAACACAGAGCATCTTTAGAGAACAAGTTGATAAAATAAATTGTAAAAATCTGTATTGTCCGATACAAGTGTGTATTGAACGTTTCGATAC
>JAUBOC010000050.1:517581-537127 GCA_032275365.1 Anablepsoides cearensis
ACAAATATATGTATTTCTTAAAAAAAGACAAATGATTCTATGTTCAATAAGAAAAAGAAATACAAATAAAATGAAATGAAAGGCGACAGAGAGAAGAAAAAAATCTTATTATATTTATATAGCACTATAGCAAAATGCATTGCTATGGATTGTAGACCCATTACTATGGTTGAGGACAGTTAAATGGTGTGGAGCCAGGAGAGTTACGGTGTAGCATGATTTATTGTTGTCCCTTGTATTTGTTAAGCACCAATTTTGTCTTCTAAAAATGAAATAATAACTCACGTAATTTATTTTACCAATATGCAATAGAAATGGATATTAAATTTAAGATTAATTGTGATTAGTTCTAGGGGTGCACCAATTCCAGTTTTCTTGCTGATCTCCAATCTTTGAAAAGTATGACCTGCCGATTTCGATGTTGGCCGATACCAATTTTTTAAATAGCTGACACTGTCAGGTATTATAAAATCACAATACATCTTCAATGTTCAAATGTTATTTTACTGAAATATGTTAAACAATATTCTTGAAACAGTATAAACTTGTTTTAACTGGATATTAGATGGTGCTAACAGCAGAGCAAAAGAGGATATTGGCTGATTTTGAGACTTTTGTGGAGGTAGAAAAGCCGATCTCTTCCGCCAATCTTATCTAAAGATCGGCCAATCTCCGATCTCCCAAAATTAAGGAAATCGGCGCCGATAAATCGGCCAGCCGATTTATCGATGCATTTATCGATGCACCCCTAATTAATTCACTTCTATTGATCAGATAAAAAAAATTAATCATTTGACAGCATTAATATATCAAACTATTATTTCTCCTGGACTCTTCCTGTCGTTACATTGTAATCCCACGTAATGTAAAGGCTGACAAATCACCTCTTTGTTTCCTCTCAGAGCAAGTTGCACATGGAAGGGTTCCGCAGCCTGAAGGAAGGCGAGGCAGTCGAGTTTACATTCAAGAAGTCATCCAAGGGCCTGGAGTCGCAGCGGGTCACCGGGCCGGGAGGCATCCACTGCGTGGGCAGCGAGCGGAGACCCAAAGGCAAAAAGGTCCAAAAGCGGCGCTCCAAGGGAGACAGGTGAGCACAGAGGAACCGTGAAAAAACAGGGAATAATCTTTTTTATTTAGCTTTGAAACTATCAAACCTATATATGTGCTTGTTTGATTGCATAACATAAAAACTCCTAACAGTAATAATAACTAGTTTTTAGCCTTAAACATGACAAGAAATATCTTCATACTTTTCTTGAAAGTTGTCAGATTGTGTTATCCTGTGATTTTACCAAGTTTTATTATAGTCACAATTTACAACAAAACGCAATAAGTCACTTTACATCGGGGCAAAATCAGTAATTTCTTCCTGTATAGATACCTTCTGAAAAAATATCTCTACATGTCCAAACATTATTGTTGTTTTCTCAATCTTTCCAAGTATCTTTAATCTACCGGAGTTGCCTACAGGCTTTTAGATGTGAATCTTATATACCTTGCAGCACACAATCATTGATGTGCTCAGTCAGGGTAACATGTTAAATTTTGTTGTAGTAACTCCCCATTTTTAGTCTTTTTTTTTTTTTTTTTTTTTCCTGGAACCCAACCCCCTACTTCCAGCCCCAGCAAGGGTCACATCAGCAGGCCTGACGTGTGACCTGGATCAATAACTGTTTAAATCTGCTGCTCCCTTGTGAATTCAAACCAACCCACTTTCTCCCTTCTGTTACCGAACCGCTCCTACCAAACACCATTTGTTTTCCTAAACCAAAACTAATAACTGGTGAGCAGACTTATAGTTTTAATAACATTTCTCCTGATAGGTTGTAAATCTGTGCTATAGTATGGGTTTGTTGTTATCAGCCCATCCGCACCTCTTCGTTTAGTTAATTTCAGTGTTTCGTGAAGAGATATTTAGATGCTTTAAACATAAAGGCCGTTTCAAACCTGAAAGATAAACTCTTTTTATGACCTGCAGTTTTAAAACAAAAGTATATAAAAACAGCTATCCAAACCTGGATTTTTGGATTGTTTTTTTGTTTTTTTTTGAGTGTCTATGATGGGAGGAGGTTAAAGACGTATCAGCTTTACTTCGTGTCAGTTGTGATTACAACCAGAGAGAAGTGAGTGTGAGAACAGAGATCATTACTGCCTCAAAGAGTCCTGAGAGGCCACCATGGTTCAATACTTCTTCATCCACCGCACTGATTCCTGAATAGGACACGAATGTTTCATGCCTGTTTCATTATGCAGCTTTAGATTGTAGATTTGAATTGGGGGAACCGGTTGCATTGGTGATCGAGAAACAATAAAAACCCCAATTTTTTTTTTTAGATTAAAGGAGCATTCTGTTGAGTGTCCAGTTTGAAGTTAGTTTTGCTCATGAAGACATGGTGCGTTATAAGCCACGGTTCTGAGTGTGTACGTATAAATAAGTGAGAAAGAGGGAAAAAGTTCCTGTCCATTTAATTGATAACAGATGCAAGAGCCCAGGCAAGAGGGTGAAGGGTCATTGTTGTCATAGCAACTGTGTATGAATAAAAGGAAGGAGAGCTGGGGGGCGCGAATGGGAATAGGGGGGAGGTGGGAGGTCAGGGTTCAGAGGTCATTACTGCAGCTTTTTTTAGACAAAGGGACCACTTCCACTTTCCTCCTGATGGATGCTGAGCTGGGGTGCTGCTGTGATGTGACGGTGTAGACCTTGACACCACTCCTAACGCCCCCCCTCCCCAAAAAACAAAAGCCCATTCTGACCCCGCAGCAGCCGCCCCGTTCAAACCTCATCTGCCTCCGCTACGGTGGCAAGAAGGAGGGGGTCCGCTAAGTCACAGAGTAACTGCCGCACGCCCACAGCCCATCTGTCTTCCACCCCTGTGCGCGTGGCCATTCTATAGATTCTGTCCGAGCAGTGGTGGCCCATGGCACCCTGATGGCCATAAACGACCCCACAGAGCGTTTGTTTCAAGAGTTCAATGCCGATGAAACGGACGCCACACTTTAGATACAATAGCGCCCGCTCGGAAGCTTCTGTCGGTGTCAAACTGACAAATAACTCAAGCTGCTCGCCCCACTTGAAAAATTTGTCTCAAAACAAACTCCTGCGTGATTAAAGCGTTGATGTGAAGATGTTGTGCATTTGAGTGAGAAGTTGGGATCATCTGAGTGAGATGAACAGCTATGAAATGTTTTTCATCTCCCTCGTGGAGCTGCGTGTTGTGCCCTGGGATGCCCTTTAAAGGTTTACGTTTAACTGAGGTCACACCTGGTCAAACGTTGCCCTCTAGTGGCAAACCGGTGTCACTTCAAAGCAGATGATGATGTGGAATGGGCTGCTGCTGTGGCATGCTTATCCTTCAAATACATAAAGTCAAAGAAAACATATATGTGACCCATCATATCGAAATGAGGATTAATTCAAATTTGGTCAAAATGACCTCATCACATTTTCAGATTCCTGGCTTTAAAAGCTACATTTTGATACCTGGATCATTCTGATGTCATAAGCAGGGATATGACTTAATTTGTCTTGTTGGTTACGATAATAACTCTTTGGTCTGAATCCTAATTTTATGTAAATTTATTGAGTAATTTTGGATGTTAATATAAAGAGGAAACCTCAAATAGTACTTTTATATTAAGATTTCTCAGTTGGAAAGAAACAAAAACATTTTTAGCTCACAGGTAAAATTTCTAAATTTTAAGGCGTTTTTCCTCAAAATCTGTTTTTTTGTTGCTACTGCTCCAAAAAATGCTTTAAAATTTTTTTTAGGATTATATTTCCGACAGTATATTCAAAAGATACATTGATATGGCATTAATTAATTATATTTTGACAAAATGCAATTTTTGCACACGTTTAAATCAAAACCCTATATCTGCCTATTTTTCCATATACCACTTTTGAATCCTCGTTGCGATGTGATGGGTCACATTAAAGAAAGTTAGCATAATACACACGATTTTACCATTTTGTCTCATAACTGGCTTATTTTCTCTTGGATTTGGCTCAGGAAAGTGAAACAGGAAGTGACATCAAAGGGGAACTTTCTAGTCTTTGTTTATTGAAACAATCGTATTTAAACTCTTCATCCTTCATCAAAATAATATAAAGAAACATCAGATTCTACTCTAATTATTGAAGCATCGCTCGGTTTACATGCAGACATTCCCCTTTGACATCACTTCCTGTTTCTTCACATGCAAATATCTCAACAGCTGTTCATCTCAATGGCTTGAAATTTGTTTTGCAATATTTTATCAATGTTCTCTTTCCAAAAACGCATTCATATTTATTACAAAAATTTGATGTCACAGGCACTTTAAATCTGTGCTGTAGTAAAACGCTTATCATCTAAAGAATCTCCAAAATAACCATAAAGGTTCCTAGGGGACAACAAGCTGTTTCTGTACCTCAAAAATATCCAGTTTAAATTGTTTTATGTACTTCTAAAAATGTATGTGTTCACTCCAGTTTACAAGTGAGTCTTTCTCGGGTGCTGATGCAATAAATCGTCTCTTGCGTCCTGTAGATGCTACAACTGCGGAGGCCTGGACCACCACGCCAAAGAGTGCAAGTTACCTCCCCAACCCAAGCGGTGCCACTTCTGCCAGAGCATTGACCACATGGTGGCCAGCTGCCCAGTCAAAGCACAGCAGTCCTCGCCGGCCTCTCAGGGAAAACCGTCCCCTTCCAAAGCAGACGAAGGGGAGCACAGCCAGCCGGCGCCTCCTCCCGACTCCTCGGAGTAAGCTGGAGATCGGGTCACACTGAAGCACAGAAGCCAATCAAACCGCTTCGATGGCTGGGGAGGCGTGGGGGGAGACACAGTCCCCCCCTCCCCAGCTATTGATGCCACTTTTGGAATTACCTCAGGTAGAAAAAAATAATGTTTTTTTTTATTAATACTATTTTCACTTGGTGTAACACTCAGGAATACTGCTGTATTATTGCACTCAGGAAGCTTATTAAATGTAGTAATTACTGCTATTAGAGGTGTTTGAGATTGTAGAGAACTTTACCACGTAACGAACGACCTTCACAAGCGTTTGCAGATTTCCTTTTAGCGGTGCTGCATTTTCTTGTGGGCTTTATAAATTCTATTTTGTTTTTTTTTGTAGTAGTATAGTTAGCAAAGAGCTACACTTTTGCTGCCTTACCAGTTAATCACCTTCCTGACTGTTACTCCTCTCTGTTGACAAGGCAAAGATGTAACGGCTACTGTGATGAATGTTAGACTACGTAAGGAGTGACCATCATAAAGAGAACTTGTGACGGGTTTAAGGGTATAGGTGTAGGCAATGTACTGACATTTGCCATTATTGCAGTTGACCATCTAGTTTTTGGGGGCCAAATGAATGTCAGACCAAAAAATGGTTTCCAGTTTTTGGTCAGTTTTATGTTTTTGTTTAATGTTTTTTTTGTTTGTTTGTTTGTTTCCACTCAGCATTTTGCTGGCTGGTCTGGTCTACCTCACTGGTGCATGTTTGATCTAAGCCATCATCATAGCGGCTGATGGCAAACCAAACACAAGTTTGAACATAGGTGATTTTAGTTGGGATTAAATCACATCTTTTTTGCACTACAGTATGCAACTGAAATATTCTGTACTATGCCAGTTCAAGGACAAGCTCGACATCCCCTGAACATCTGACCTTTGACCTGCTCTCCTGCTCTCTGCAGGTTTATTTAAAGGCCTATTGGAATCAGAATTATGACTAAATAAGAAAATCAAAACAATGAGTTTGTGCTGTTAAAAAGAGTAAGATTGGGAGATTGTTTTTGCATTTCTCATTTAAGTTTACGTTACAGGCATAAAACCAATCATGGTCAGTTGTTTCAGCAGTGGAGTTTTTGTCTGAATATAATTTCCACAAAGTTGCAGAAATAATTTGATTTATTCTCTGCTTGCCAGTATTAAAATGTGAGGGGATCCTGCTTCTAAATGTTATTATTTCTGTTTTATTCCATTTCAAAGGTGACCAAAACAATAACAGGTTTTGCTCAGATGTCAGGCTGGGTTGCAGACATGGTGCTTGAGTTTCGCAGCTGTTCAGGGGTGTAAGAAATGCACTCACTCTCCACTTTAAACCTTGCTTTGTACCTGATTGGACTTTTCTTTTCTTAATTCTTTATGACAAAGATTCAACTAGATGGAGACTGTGGAGGCTGTTGAAGTAGATCAGGCGATGTTTTTCAGGCCTCTTATTGTCCCAATTTTTGTGAGTCTGAGCAAAGAGTAGAATCAGTATTAACAGGAGTAGTGCTCAGTGGGATCTACTGCTGTCGTAGCACACCTGCTTCAACCAGTTTTGCCCTTTTTTCCTCTGACATCAACAAGGATATTTTTAAGAGGTGCACCAACTGCAGTTTTCTATCCAATCACAATCTTCAAAAGCATGACCTGCTGATTTTGACTTTGGTCGATACCAATATATATATATTTACATAACTGATGGTGTCAGGATATGAACATAGAACAATACCCTTAAAACAATATAAACTTGTTTTAACTGGACAAGAGGTAGTGCTCACAGCAGAGAGAAATGGGACAATTTCAGACCTTTGAGGAGGTGGATAAGATCAGCTTATCATGTAAGAATCGGCCAATCAATCAGTCATCCAATTTATAGGTGCACCCCTATTTTCTTTTTTCCATACAGCTGCCTCTCACTAGTTGGTTTCTCTTTTTCTGACTAGTTTCTGTGAACCCAAAAGATGGTTCATGAAAATCCCAGTAAATCAGCAGTTTCTGAAAAACTCAGATAAGTCCATTTGACAACAAACAATCATGCCACAATCAAAAGTCATTCATTTTTCTCTTTCTTCCACAATCTGATGCTCAGTTTGAATTCGATCATGTTTATATGCAAGATGCAGTTACAAGTGTGCCCAACAAAGTGGGCAGTGAGTGTGTTTCCATCACTTGCAGGTCAGTTAAGAGCAGCAGAACGGTGCTTTACGGCATGATGACTCCAAATATTATCAGTGGTCCATCTGTAGTGTAATCCAGTTTTATTTGCTGATTTGAAACTTACTGCTGCTTTACCTCATCTTGAATTTAAGAGAATCCCAAATACACAAGCATCATCATAAAACATCTGACCCAAACTGAGGTACTAGGATTTTTGGATAACTCTCTTCCCACTTGAAAGAGAGAGAAAAAGAGGCAAAATCAGACCTGATATTGTCAGTGGGAAGGCTGGTGTTTTCTTTTGTATTTAGTAAAGATCAGTTTTTAGGTAGATTTAAGAAATGACCTGTCTTAAACCCTCTGTAGGGGAATAGTTTAGGAGCAACCAGCCTGCAAAGGAGGAGCATGTAGGTCTAGCTAGCTAATCAGCATTTTACTCCCGTTTTACAGGAGATGCTGACCGAGACTTTAACACCCAATTAATATATATGTAAAATTATTCTAATGTCTTTAAAGAAAAAAGAAAAAAAAAGATTGATTCTACTTATTTATTTTCATCCAAGTGCGCTGCAGCTTCTTCCTGCGCTCCTATTGAAGCCTTCTCGTGACGAATGTTTGTGCGGATCCGCTAAAAAATTGAGACAAGGTTATTTAAAAACTGTATGACTTGGGGGGAAAAAAACTGGGTAATTTTTCTATCATGGTACTCTCGTTACTCTGTACATATGTACTTGGTAAATATCTGCTATTTCTCCTTAATTTAATTCAGCCTAAACAACAGTAATATATTGCAACCTGAGGGTAAGAATATGCAGTACATACTGTATAGGTACAGAATAATGAAGACTGATATAAACTGTGATTTTTTTTTCTATTATTCTATTATTATTATTGTTTTACATTTGTTTTTTATATGTGCAGAATGAGCTTTTTAGAAAATAAATCAAAATCTTAACACAGATCTATGACAAAGCCAATGCAACATCACTCTGCACTAATCAGGTGTAAGATGCATTATTATCTTTTATATATTTCAGTTTAGTTGCTTTTGAACACATATACCATATTTTTATATATAAATGCTTATTTTGTTGATTCTCGATAAACCATTCACAGCTTGCTGATGGTTGGGCTCAACTCAGGAATTATCAATCTGAGAACTCAGGGACAGCTTCAGATTGATCAGAAGGAGTGTTACAGGATGCAGGGGTTGCCTGCTAATCCGCATAATGTGAAAAAACATGATGATGTTTATGTAAAATGGCCTCAGGAGTGTTTTGATGCTGTTTATTTTTTCTAACAGGACAGTTATTAGAAGATTGTAAAATTGCGGGTCATAAAAGCAATGATTACAAACTGTTAAAGGGACAGTCTGTTCATTTTTGAAGTGATGTCTATGCTTTATGACAGATAAGGTACTATCTATTAAAAAATCTTTTTGACAGAAGATCGCATCAGAAATGAACGGCGTATCCCTTTAATGCTGAAGCTTCTTGGCTCCTTTTATCTTTCCATTCACAGGATGATGGTTTTTATGTCCTTTTATTGAAGAAAATGTTCCACTCTTTATATATTCTTTCCTCTGTAATCGTCGTAGATGGGGATGTAGTAGAATATCAGGGCCTGGGGCTTGTAGTATATTATAATTATTGTCTCATCTCAGTACATTGATGATTGGTGTTTCAGACTATCAATGCTTTTGACAAAACGAATGTGCCATTGGTGACCTAACAAGTTTTTCAAAGTTTAAAGGTCGCTGTTTTGATCATTCCACTCAGGTTTTGAAAGAACTAAAATGGAAGTGCTGAAATTTGGTGAATTGATTTGATGTTTTGTGCATTTTTTTCAATTTCAATTTACTTTTTAAAATTGTGGTGCCAGTATCATTTTATCATCTTATCTTGAAGAAATTATTTTCTTTTTTTTATTCTTATTTTAAAAAGAATATCTGAGTTACTTTTTCCTTCACTGACAGCACTGATGATTTCATTTGTCAAACTTGGACAGCGATGTAGACACTCAATACTTAGAATACAAGTGCATTTTAGTATTATATATTTTTGCAGTACTCTGTTTCTATCTCATTACTAGAAACTTGGGAAGTTCATGCAAGACGTTGTGATTGTAAAAGAAAGAAAAACTGTTTAATATTCTAATGATTTTTGTATTGGTATTTTATATTTGGGTGTTAAATGGGTTGGATTCCTTTAAAATGTAAGAAGAACTTGTGAGAATAAGAGCATTTAAAGCACATTGAGATGTTCTGTGTTTCAGTTTTCTTTACTTGTACTAATCTCAATTTTTGACCATCAGCCAGTTGATTTTTGTGGAGTTTTATCAGGTAAATGCTTAGTGCTACTTCCAAACAAAAATGTGCATTTATTAATGATGAATGTATTAGTATTTACTGCCATAAAACTAAACTTGTCTAAATGGCTAGTCTTTCCAGTGATGGGCTGCATGTAAGATTTTCAAAGTATTACTGTGATTATGTTTTTGTATGTAAAGTTTTGCTTCATTTCATAATAAATATGTCAATAATAATAATTTGAGTGATTTCTTATTTAAAATATTTTTTTATAATGAGGAAAATTTATATTACTGCATTACGGTCATGAATAACAAGATATAACTTAACAGTTGTATTGCACCTGGAACTATATGTCCCTTATTAGGACTCGGCTCCTTTTCTTCCTGTCATATGTCAATTAGTGTATCTGATTGCCTTTTGTTATTTACAGCTTTTTCCAAATGTCCTTTCCAAAAGGGCACAGAAGGTAATGAAACAAAAAAAATCCTTTAGGTTTGTAAATTCCAAAAAAAGCAGGATATAAAATATTACCCACATTAAGAATTTAAACAATTTCTTGGGTTAAAGCATGTTATAAATCATAATAAATTCAATTCATATTTATGAAAGGTTTAGGGACACTGGGAAAAAAAATCTGATTTTAATTTCAGAATTTTGACTTTAATCTCAGAATCTGACATTTTTCCTCATAATTCTATGTTTAAAGTGAGAATTCCTACTTTTTCTCAAAATCCTGAGATAAGAATTGTGAAATTAAGGTGAGAGTAAGAATTCTGACTTTAATCTCAAAATTCAGTGATCAAGGTCAAAATTCTGAAATAAAGTCAGAATTATTTTTCTATCTTTTTTCCCAGTGGTCCTAATTCTCTTTCGTACATTTTCCATACTTTATAAATACATAAAATCTGGTTTCTGTAAAACCTCGAAATATTAATATTTTGTGTAATATCGCTGTTTGTCCACCGGGGGGCGCCGTTCTCTGTTTATATTTTCAATTTTCCACGAGTAAAATCCAATATGGCCGCGCCAATGAGGCTAAAGTGCGAGTTTACTCCTTAAACTACAAAAGGTTTTATACAAAGCTTTGTTGTTTATAAATAGAAAAGTTCAGTTCTGTGTCGTGATGTGGTTTCCAGTTCAGACCGTGTGTTTAGGTCGGACAGTCTGTAACAGAGGCTCCTTCGGTGCTTTTCTGGGGTGTTTAAGGCACCTGGATGCTAACGTTTCCCTCTTCAGTCACTCAGCTGGACGCTACGCGCAGACCTGCCAGGCTCTTGTTTACAGAAAGCATGGAGACCCTTCACGAGTCGTTCAGTAAGAATAATTGTCTAAACAGTGTTTAAATGTATAAAAAAAACTTACCATTTATGTAGACACGAGAAATCTGTTATAAAAAAAAAACAAACAAACATGAACGTCTAGACAAATAATGAAGATTATTTTTTTGAGTCACAGCCAAGTGATCAGCAAATTCACAAAACATTTTGATTAGAGTCAACTTTGTCTTTCTGTTAGCAAAATGTCTCATGAACTACCATGTTGTTTTAATGAAACAACTAGGAAATAATAATAATTAGATGTACCTCTACAGCATCAAAGTAATATTAGAAAACAAAAAAAAAGGCTTTAATTCAGTCAGTTTTACAGATATTGTGCTAAATTTGAAGTGGTTTTAGCTGAGAGTCTTTCACAACAGGTACTCCCAAGTGTTGCTCATTTCATGGGTTTTTTGTTTGTCTAATATTGTAGCAATAATTGTGTCTTGTGTGTGTGTTAACATAACATCTTAAACCACTGGATGGTGAAACCTTTTTGAACTTTTTGGATTTCTGGTTAACATATTGCTTTTTTTAACATAAAAATTAAAAGCTAACTGTCAAGTTTTTCTGGTCTGCTTTGCCCTTTACCTTTTTTAATTACTTATTTAATTAATTCCATTATTCCAGTGGTTAAATTATTTGATAATTAATAAGCCTCTATTTATCTTGGATTCCTGTCAGCTACATGACAAACAATGAAAATGTATTCAGATCCAGTTTATCATTTTCATCTTTTATCACCAAAACAAACAATCTGACAAACATTAAAGTGTTTTTTTTTTGTATTTTTCTTTCTTGCTCTAACTTTTGTTAGGTTGGAGGATGTACCTCTGCCCTCAACAGGTGCAAAGGATGTGCTGGTTAAACTGCTAGCAGCCCCAGTAAACCCTTCTGATATAAATATGATTCAAGGTATTCCTTTTGTTTGTTTGCTTTTTGCCTTTATGAACTTTTCGCGCCCATACAGCCGGTCTGACCAACCTTGAGCTGTGAAAAAAAGCACAATAAACTGTTGTTTCCATAACAAATTTTTTTTTAGGTACTTATGCTATTCTCCCCGACCTCCCAGCTGTTGGTGGTAATGAAGGTGTAGCCCAGGTCATAGAGGTGGGCAGCCAAGTTAAGTCTCTCAGAAGAGGAGACTGGGTCATCCCGAGGGATGCTGGTCTGGGTAATTTACAGTTAAAAAGACACAAATGAGTGATCAGATCTCATAAAAAAAAAAAAAAAACATGTAGTTTTTGTGTGAACAGGGACATGGAGGACAGAGGCAGTGTTAGCAGAAGACGATGTTATCTCTCTGCCAAATGACATTCCCCTCCTCGCTGCAGCCACTCTGGGCGTGAATCCCTGCACTGCCCTCAGGATGCTCTCTGACTTTGAAGATCTCAAGTCAGGTTCCCTAAAGTTTTCTTTTTTTCTGAATGTCAAACTCATCAATAGCACATGTAGCAACCTTTTCTCTGAAACCATGTCAGCAATAATGAAACAAATTAATGTTTTGACTCTGCTGCTGTTTTCATCATCATAGTTTTCCTCTGTTTGCTGTTTGTGTAGGGGACTCTGTGATCCAGAATGCAGCCAATAGTGGAGTTGGACAGGCTGTTATACAGATTGCTGCAGCAAGAGGAATAAACACTATAAATGTTATCCGAGACAGGTGAGCTCAATCTTTGAGTAAAGTTTTTTTTTTTTTTTAGTTATTTTAGATAAATAAGTGGTAAAACTGAACGTATAAAACATCTGTTTAGGACACTTAGGGGATTCTCAGCTTTAAGCAGTCTCTTGCTTAAAGACAAGTAAAAAGATGAGTCACAACTGTTTTTAATTTTTAATTTCCATATATAGTGATCTTCGTGTCTTCCCCTTGAAAGGTCAGATTTCACACGGCTCAGTGAGCGGCTGAAGGCCATGGGAGCCCAACATGTGATCAAAGAAGAAAGCCTAAGGCGGCCTGAGATGAAAGAACTGTTCATGGTCTGTGAGTCAGGAGATAAACTCACAGATACGTGTAAAGAGAAGTGGGTGTGTGGTTTTATTTGTTAGTAATTATATATTCCTTTTCTTTTCGAAGACGTGTCCAAAACCTAAACTGGCTTTAAATGGAGTTGGAGGCAAAAGTGCAACAGAACTACTTCGTCATCTACAGTGAGCGTCTTAAATAACCTTTAATAAGGAAGTGCTCTTATGGAGCAGAGAAAAGCCAGTTTAATTCTTATTCTTTTGCCATATTTTCCTTGCTTTTTTTCAGAGTTGGAGGTTCCATGGTGACATATGGAGGCATGTCCAAACAGCCAGTCACAGTTCCGGTGGTAAGAAGGCTTTTTAGTGGGGAAAATGGTCACATTTTGGGGAAACTTCCTGTTTGCTTCTTAAAGATTAGATGAAAACATTGTTCGTTCATGTTGTTATTAAGTTTTGTGTTTATACATGGATCTCATAAGTCAACAAGGGTAAGCATAAGTGAAAATAAAAGTGAAATAAAAAAACTATATTGTAATTTAAATTTTTTAATTTTTGGATATAATTTTAAATTATTATATTACATAATTATAAAACAGTAACTATAATTAATGTAATTATGTAATTCTATACATTTACATGGAAAAAATATAGCCATGGTTCCCAACCAGTGGGGGGCGCCAGAGAGCGCGGGGGGGGGGGGGAGTGACCCATTAAGAGACAAAATAAAAGAAAGAGAGCTCCCAGGGGACACACTTCCTTGTTACCTGCTCGGGTGGAGCCACGGAGAGCAGAGCTGGGAGCGGCTGGTTTCCTGTGGCTTTGAGTAAAGTTTGAATGGTGTGCGCCCTTACAGACGTATATCTGTGTGTGTGTGTGTGTGTGTTCTTTTTTTTTGTTTGTTTTTACTTGATATGAGAGCTCACACCTCGTTTGACAGTGGAGTCAAACGGAGCTTGTGCCGAGGAGGACATGAAGTCCGAGAAGGAGGCGGGGAAGGCTGGTGAGTTTCTGGCAGAAAGGGGTGAATGAGGCCGTTTGTGTGAGTCCTCCATTAATAAGTTTCAATGAGGGTGAAGACAGTTCATGTCTCTAGTGTGTGTAGTGCTGTCAGCATTACGCAACAGAAAGTTTTATCCTCCCTAATGACTGGTGAAATCGTTTTATTCAGTAAATATATAATCTTTAAAAGCGAGTGAGGTTTATATAAGGATGGTAATTCAAACTAATTGTTGAATTAAATGTCCTTAAAACAGATTCTGAAAAGAAACTCACTGTATGGCAGCGACTAATAACCATCAATGCTGATGCAATACATTTTGTAACTTATCTGTGTACAAAATACCTACAGGTTCCAAGTTTTTACTGTAGGGATTTGCCTGAAAAGGTTTAACAGTTTTTACACTGGTAAAGCGCCCCTTGTCACGCTTTATCCCAAGTGCTCTGCAGCCTTTTCATGGCATCCCAAAAAAAGCACAACCTGCTCTGTTTTGTCAACTTAATGATAGGGGAGGGCAGGCAGCTTGGGTTTCTTTGTGTTCGTGTTTGTCAAGCTAACAAACAGGCAATATGGGGTACAGTTGAATGGTAAAAAGAAAGAAGAAGAAAAAAAAACTCACATAGCCTTTTCTAAAGGTGTTTTCTTTCGAAAATACAACCTTAATTCAAAAAAAAAAAGTTGGGACATTGTGTCAAATGTGAATATAAAGAGAACGGAAGGCTTTGCAAATCTCATAAACCAGTATTTTATTCACAATGGAATATAGTAAACAGGTTTAAACTAATACATTGTAGTATTTTTGGATAAAATCAAGCTGTTTTTTTATATTATGTCTGCAACACATCTCAAAAAAATCCCTTCTTCTTTTGACAACTGTCTGTAAACATCAAGGGATCTGAGATGAACTCATTAGAGGGGATGCTTGTCTCGTTCTTTAGTGTAGGGTTTTAGCAGTTCAAGTTGTCCTTGCTGTATTTCAGTTTTTTGTTTCATGATGTGTCAAATGTTTTCATTTGGTGAGAGATATTTAAATGAATTAACTAATAGGCTGAGCTTCGCAAAACTCTTGGTTTACGTTCCTACCCTCATCTATGGTCACGAGCTTTGGGTAGTGACCGAAAGAACGAGATCGAGGATACAAGCGGCCGAAATAAATTTCCTCCGCAGGGTGTCTGGGCTCTCCCTTAGAGATAGGGTGAGAAGACCCAGGACACGCTGGAGGGACTATGTTTCTCGGCTGGCCTGGGAACACCTTGGGATTCCTCCAGATGAGCTGGCCCAAGTGGCTGGAGAGAGGGAAGTCTGGGTCTCTGCTTAGGCTGCTGCCCCCGCGACCCGATCCCGGATCAGTGGCAGAAATCAGACAGACAGAACTAATAGGCTGGATGATTCAAATATCAAACTTTGATTCATCTGACCACAGAAAAGTTTCCTTATTTGCCTCAATCAATTTTAAGTGAGCTTTTGGCTTTTGCTAATAGCTGGTGACTCCTGTTTTGCATGATAGAGCTTTAACCTGCGTTTGTGGACGATGGTTTGAAAGCTGCCACAAAAATTGACATTTAACTAAGATGCAAACAAGAAGATAAAACTTTTTGCAAATGCACTGTAAATCATGCAAAATTAAATATAACATATAATATATTACTCCCTCTTCACACAGACACCTTTTTGTATTGTTACTTATTTTTTATGGATCTTTCTTATGACCACAGTATTAAATTTCCATCAAAAGCCATGAGCCGTCACATTTCATAGTGAAGGAGATGATAAACGAAACTGAAATTCAGTTTTTATGATTCAGAGGACTTGACCAGCTCTTATCATATCTGCCAGCACTGCGCAGGTAAGAGCCTGTAGAAGAAAACCACTCATCAAGTCTGACTCACACATCACCGGGACATGGTGCGTCCATCTGTTATTCAGTGACGCCATCAAAAGCTTTGATTGCAGGAGGACTCACGGGCAGATTAGCATTAGTAGTATATGTGGTAGAAAATATTCTTTAGGTTTTTTGGCCTTGCAGCTTTCTAACAGAAAGCAAGAACCTGCTGGAGTAAATGGAGAAAACACAAATTTTGGCTGAGAGTTATTTCATATTTAATATTAGAACCTTTTGCTGTAAAAGCTGATTGAGGGAGTAAACCTATTCCATCTCACAGACTTGTTGTTTTAAGAACTAAATGCTGGCCTGACCTACATGTAGACCTGCTGACTGACATATTCATATGGATGATCTTTTAATCTCCTATCAGCATAAATAGACTGATGATGGTTTAATTCAGACATACAGAAGCTTCCCTATGAACTGGAAGAAAATGACTCTTGGTGATTTGGTTGATGTAGATGAGCTAATGAAGATGTAACGGAAAAATCTTTTTGAGAAGCTTTAAGTTTCTGAATTGAATTAAATCTTTTGTGAAGATGCTCTAACATTGTGGCTGACACTGCAGCTGGTGAACTCTGAACCCTGAGGTCATCAGGAGGTAATGAGAATGATCAGATGATGCCGTCATGTTCGGAGTCACATTCACAGTTTGGTTTCAAAGTTCTTCTCCCGGGCGTTTAGATGCACCCTGTGTGGGCACATCTTCAAGGTTTCATTCCTAGTGAATTGCTGTGATTTTAGTCGTATTCAACATGCATTTGTTGTTGTGCTTTAAATAGTTCTTTAATTTTTTCCATAAGGCCTTTGGAAATTCATAAAGAAACACGAGCTCTACGTTTTGCTCCTATAAACAGACCTCACATGAGTTGTTAGGGATTTATCTGCTGTAGGAAATCTGGGAGCTTGTGTATCAAATTTATTTAGGTTTCAGTTTTCTGTAAACTACATTTTACCGTGTGTGACAGCTGTTTAGTCTCTTCTGCAGATCTGAAGCAGAGAGCAGGCATTGTGCCGTTTTGGTCTTCAATGAACCTGAATCTTCTACTGAGTCACCTTGTAGTCATTCAGAGTTATGTGTGAGACTTTCTTTCTTTTGGCGACTCAGGATCAGTCTTTCTCTTTCTGCCTTTTGTGGATGTTAACTTAATGGTAATTTTTGAATAGTGCAATAGGTTTAAGTACAAAATTTTGACTTTAATAAATAAAAAATGCACTCAAACAAGAATTACATAAATGCTGTCCAAACTGTGCTTTAATTTTAAGCACCTATTTGTTCTGCTGAATTGCATCTCAAAACATAAACTGAGAGGATTATTTTTTTTCAAACTCTGTCTTCGGTGGTTCCTTTCGGACAGCAGCAGTTTGTGCCCACTAAATTGTGTTACTGTAGAAAACACATTTTTTGTTCCCAGTTTTTCTGCATTATTTTCTGATTCTGTTGACATCAAACCCTGACCGTGTGCTGAAAGAGTTATTAAATGAGAAGACTATTAACAATAATAACAACACACTTTGAGGAGTTCTTCAGCCAAGCTCAGCGGGTTGTTTCTCAATTTAAAAAAAAAAACTGTAAACATGGATGTCCTCACCACATTGTGTCACAGTTTGGGTTTTCCAGTGCTTTGTTAGAACACAGAAAATACAAAAGACCTGGTAAAAAGATGTTTGAAGTGTAGATGAAGCTCTAAACTAACTCTTATATTTAACTTTAAGATTAGTTCCTGATTTGTTTCGTCATAAAAAAATACAGTCTGATTTTTATCTCAGACTTTCAGAGAAACGTCTCCAGAGACGTTATGTTGCCCTTTCTGTTTGTTAACTTTTAAAAGCTGCACTGCGATCACACTCAGATATCATCTGAGGTGCAGCGATGTAGTTTTTGTTTTGCTAACGACGTTTCAGAATGCAGCCTAATCAGACAACTGACACAGGTTATGTCCCATAAAAGTATTCAGATTATTCAGAGCTTATTAAAAACTGAGACATTAACAACACAGAGTCCTGTTCATGTTTAGACTTTTCATTTACTGGAACAAATAAAAAATGAAAGTTTTAGAGGAATTTGAAACCCCGACCAACAAAAAGGCCTTGTTTGGCCTCTCTTTTATAGTTGTATTAATTTACTTAATTTATCTTTTATTTAGTTTTTGTAAACTAAGTCCACATTCAGGAAAAGATGCCAGTGTCAGTGTGGCTAAATGGAGTTCCTGACAGTATTAAAAACCTAAATAACCTTGTTCATGTTCTTTGTGCTCATCCCTGGCAGTGTGCCTAATCTGCACATAATAAACCTGTGAATCAATTACAGCTTTCTGCTCCTGCTATTCTTTCCCTGACCTCAGATGTAATGTAAACCCTTTGGACAATTAATAATGAGAAGTTACTGTGTTTCTAAGAGACACCAGATATTCAGTATTTTATTCAGTTGACATCTTTTGCTTCATCTTGAACTGAAATGAACATATAACCCAAGTTTGAATCTGCAGCCTTTTAAGTTAACTAAAGCTCATTAGATGAAAATAAAATAATCAATAAAAGTTATTTTTAAAAGCAAAATATTGAGGTTTATTAAAAAAAAAGGATGTGAACATGATTGTTACAACAGTAAACATCTTGGTGCACTGGATGAGGCGAGTAAGAATTAAACCGTTTTCATGACGTGCCTGGATTGCTCCCCAGAGTGTAGGTGAGTGTGTTTCCTTATCAGCAATAAAACAGAACGAAATGAACTGATTAAAATAAATTAACCTCTGTCAAAATGATTTAGGGAGGAATGTGTGCAGGAGAAAAGGGAGGCAAAATGCGATTTTGTCTTCTAACAGAAGCAACTGAACAAATTTATATCTTTACAGTGAGGTTTTGTTCTGTGCTCAGCGCCAACAAAACACTTTGAAGTCTATATTTCCTCATTCTGTAAAACAGTTACATAAGTGTGAGGACAGAGCAATCAAAAAACTCTGCTGTAGACAGAGGTGTCAAAAGTATTTACATTCATTACTCAAATAGAAGTTGAAATACTAATGTTTAAAAAGACTAGGAGCCCCCCAACCTCATCCTCAGTCCAGACCAAGGTTCTTGTTTTCACCATAGATGTAACAGCTTTGTTTTTCATAGTGGGACTGCATGCGCTTTGAAGCACAGCATCAGTGCCATATGTATACAATAAATACATGTTTTAGCCCTGCCTCTGTTTCTGCACAAATGTTCACCAAACAGATCACCTCATCTTACAACCTCCTCCTTCCAAGAAAGTTCACCTTACTCAGAAACATATGACAGTTTTATGGCAGGCCATTTTAACTTAAAATCAGCCACGATTCTAGATATCTAAAAATGAGTTTTGACTCGGAGCAGCTACATTTTGACTATTCAGCATTTACATTCTGACTAGTAAAAACCATTTAAAACATCAAAAAGCCTTTCAAGATATCTTAAATATAAATCTTGTTAAAAACAAAACATATTCAGTTGGACTGACCTGACACTGCAAACCACTGAATATCAAATGCAAGTAGGCTATGACTAAAATGCCTTTTTGCCAAAATGCTACGTAAATCTGTGACATTTTGACTAGAATAATTGTTCAATCAGTAATATAATTCTGACAAGTCAGAATATTAGTTTAAGATATCTGAAATAAAAAGCCATCTAAATAAAATTATGTTTAAGATATATTTTAATCATTTGGAGATCTTAAAAGGACTCATATAGTCAAATTTAGTTTTGCCTCATTTGTTTGCAAGATATCTGCAATTTACCACTATATCTTATATCTACACATACATTCAAGATATCTTGAAAAATTATGTAATTTTAGATGTATTTAATTGGAATTATAACTAGTCAGAACAAAAAGCATGATATCTTGAAATCAGAAAATGACTAAAGATGTCAGAACTGTATTTTCGGCAAGTCAAGATTTCTGTTAAGATCTCTTGAATTGATAAATGTGACGTCATTCATACAGGTCAAAATATAAATATTGATAGCTTTATTAACTAATATGTCTTCTAAACCAATTTAAAATATCTGGAATGTAAGTGTGGTGATGCCAGTCCGTCCGTCCGTCCGTTGTCTTCCGCTTATCCGGGATCGGGTCGTGGGGGCAGCAGCCTAAGCAGAGAGACCCAGACTTCCCTCTCCCCAGCCACTTGG
>JAUBOC010000050.1:554201-564854 GCA_032275365.1 Anablepsoides cearensis
GTAGTCTTTCTCATCTGCATGGAATATCTGGGGATGAGGAAAGAAAAAAAGATCTAGTGATATGTCCAACTATAATGTAACAACCAGAATAAAAAAAGGCCAAATCTTGATCTCCAAAAACATCTACAAACAATGGCTGTCACTGTACGTGTCCTACAGAGCCCTAAAGGAATTTCAGCACCATTTTGTAAGATTGGGTTTTTCATGATTCACCAGTTTTATTTTCAAAATGTGTTTCTGTTTTCTATGATTTCAAATGGAATCTGATCAGATTCTGTATAACACCAACACCCTCACTTCCTTCTGCTGCAAGGAGAAACTAACAAATACTGAAAGTAAGCTCCAACTTCTGTGAAAGACAGAAGCTGCTTAAACCCACAGCTTATATGCAGAAAAATCCTTGAGCATCAACCGGATGTTCTGCTTAAATGCCTACAGCGCAGAATCATAGGTTTTGCATAGCAAAAAAGTGTAATTAATATTTTAATTTTTTTTGTTTGTTTGTTTCCTCGTAGCACTCTAGCAGTGTGGAGTTTAGAAGCCCATATTTTTTAGTTTCTAACAATTAATAATTTAAACTATTTTGCCATTATTCATATAGGGGCAGACATGGTAAGATTTTTTTCTTCATTCTGCACCCTTTTCATTCAGAACTACTTTTTTTATTTTTCTAACTTTTAAATATTATACAGTATATATTTTATTTTGAGTAAAAAATATTTAAATAAAAAAATATATTTAAATATGTAAAGGTTATATTTGTTGAATTGCTGTATAATTAAATATTATATGGTCCTGAACATTAAAAGTTTATTCTCATTTGCATTTCACCTTTGGATAGGTCACAAGTTCATCAAACAAAGCTTATATTCTCCCCCACACCTAGGGATAATTTTGAGACGTGTTAATCATGCATGCTTCTGATCTGGGTGACACCACGCATACAAAGTGAGAACATGAAACTCTACCCAGGAAGTCCAGCTGGGATTTGATCCAGCAACTTTCTTGCTGAGGGGCAACAGCTCTACTGAGCCTTACGTTCACTTTATTTTCTCTCATATTAATGGCTAATGTATTTCCATAAAACAATTTGTAAGCCAAATTTCTTAACAAAGGACAACCATCAAGTGTTTATTGACCTACGGAAACAAAGTGTCTGAAAATAGGTCAACAATGACGATATTATTGACAGAACCGTTTGTGGTTAAGAGGTCTAGAAATACATTTAATTTGCTCATATTCATAAACGACAAGAAGAAAATGTTTCCTGGATTTATGTGATTTGTGTGCACTTGAGAAAGTTTCTGTTGCTCTTCTGTAACAGTTAAAGAGGTGGTCACATCTTGTTCTATGATGTGGTCTGTTTTTGCTGTGACATCTGATTGCAAATAATACATATTGTGTGTTTATTGCCCCATTCACTGGTGGAAATAATAAGATTCACTAACAGACACTGCATTAAAACAATCATCATAAAGATCATAGACTTTCAGTTGAATGAACAGCGCACCTGTGTTACAACAGATTGTTCACACAGCCTGCCCAAAAGATCAACCCCCACCCCACCCCTAACATCCCCCACATTGTCCACACAAACTCACCATGATCTAGACCAGGGCTTTTCAACTCAGTCGTGCTGTGGTTACTCAAAGCCAAAAGCTCAGGGCGGACATCCCCCCTGGGTGGGTGGGGGAGTGTTTGCCCTTAATGGTAGGTGAAACACCAATGAGGTCGTTGATTGTGAAACACTGCAGGATGTAACATAAGTATTATTATTATTTTTTACCTTTTAAATTGGATTATTTTGTTGCATTAAAACATAAATTTTGAGTTAAGAAATTATTTGAAATCTATTTTAAATATGAAATTATGTATATAAAAAAATCTTCATTGGCGGATGTTGCCGCCAGTTGAATAGACCTGATTGTGACAATGATGAAAGCTAAATACTAGCTTTATTTATAGGGTTGCACCCATGATGCACAATCAAACAGAACATGTTGAGCACAAAAAAATAAAATATTGCATATTACCTTTAATGTGCCTCAAACATTAATAATTGAAAAAACAGAATCGTGTTTTATTCAAATTATCCTAAATTAATATTACTTTAAGCAGTTGTTGAATATGATATGTCCTTTGATAGGACTTCATTTCCCAGCATTCCTGCGTGACATTTACCCAGCATGCAACGTTAGCGTGGAGAAGCAAGATGGCGGCTAAAACAAGCAAAGACGGTGCTGCTCCTCCTTTTGATTGTCCATCATGGTGAGAAAATGCACACGTTGAGGTCGTAACAGAGTAATTGCAGGGTTTGTTAGATGCAAACGAGCAAAGCGATTTTATGCCTCTTGGTTTTCTTACTTTTAACGCAGCAGTGGCTTGCTATTTCTGTAGCTAACGTTAGCATCAAGTCGAGCTAGATGGCTAACTCGTCAATTCTGTTTGTAATAATTTCCAAAATGTCGTTTTGTGCTCGATTTTAGTTAATATATGCGTTCTTTGCTCACTTTTTTAGAAGTCCAGTTGTATATTTGTCTGACAGAGAGCGAAGGGCATGCCAAAATATAATTTAAAGCATTCACAACAAGATACAGTAAAGCTATTGATTCATTTACTGCAAGTGATTACTATAAATGAATAAAAGGTTATAAAGTGTTTTTAACCATTTGCTTTCAGGGCAGGAAAACCGCCCACAGGACTTCATTTGGATGTGATGAAAGGAGACAAACTCATAGAGGTAATTGAACATGTTGTTTAGCATTCCTACTGAGAGATGATCCATTTTTCTTCACTATGTTTTTCATGTCTCGTTCCACAATTGTTTTACTATTTTAACACTTCATAGATCAAAATGTTCTGCCCCTTCAGGACATTCTGGCTTTGACTTTTCAGCAATTTATACTAGATATTTAGCTGTTTTGGCCATTTTTGTTCCAATTAAAAATGAATGGAGCTGTTTCAACATTCTTAAAATACTTCAAAATAGTTCCACCTTTCTTATACCTTTTGTTCTGGTTTGGCTTTAAAAAAAAAAAAAAACCAAAAAAAAAAAAAAAAAAAAAACAACAACTTTGTCCTAATTTTAGCTTCTTTCAGTTACTGTTTTGTCAATATTAACTTTTTTTAAAAGCTTTTTTCTACAATTTGTACTACTTTTAGTTGTTTTCAGCTAGTCTTGGCTTTTTGCAGCTAAATTTTAAATTTTGTGCCAATTTTAGTTACTTTCAGCTGCTTCGTTCCGGACATGCAATTTTAGCTACTTTTCTACTACTGTTAGCTTTTTTTTTTTTTTTTTTGATAATTTTACTAATTGCTTCATTCACACTGCATTTTTCCAAGAATGCAAATTCTCTAGTTTACTTTTTAAGTTAATGAAGCATGTAATAGGCTCATCGAAATGTAGTTAAATTATTTCTGATCCCACAGTATTTTTAGTCCAGAACATGCTCCTATAATATATTGTTTTAGTTGGCTAAAATCTATGTTTGACAGTAAACACTTTATAATTTTTGGTCATCTAAATAATAATGTGGTGGATGAAATGTATTTTCAGCATTAACTTAGTGGATTGTGTATTTCTTTTTCAATTATCGAATATTGTGACACTTTTTTGTGTTTTTCATATTAAGGAAATCACAGGGCTTTTAATTATTAGTATTGTACGTAGTAAGTGCTGAATGCATCAGATACAAGCCTGACAGTCTACATCCCAGATGTGTTGCACATTGGGGGTTCATCTGTGGCTGCATGGCTTCAAACGGTGCAAGAACAACGTCAGCCCTGAGATTTAAGCCCATCAGTGGAGAGCCACACTGTGGAGTTATAACTCAGAGGCACAGATGCTTTATACCAACCTGTTCATAAAGAGTTCTAATGAATGATTCACCCAATTTGCTTCTCTTTGTAGAAACTCATTATAGATGAAAAGAAGTACTATCTGTTTGGGAGGAACCCTGACTGGTGTGACTTCACCATTGACCATCAGTCATGCTCTCGAGTTCATTCGGCGCTAGTCTACCACAAACATCTAAAAAGGGTCTTCCTCATAGACCTTAACAGCAGTAAGAGATCATACACACCCACACGTTCACACTCATTTTTAGTGTTCTGAGGTTGAAAAGATGCGGCTAAGGTTTGTTGAGGGAAGAAAAACATTTCCTGCCAAATACAATTTTTGGTGTTGACAAAATAAACATTATTATTAGAGATAGTTATGTATGTATGGTGTGAACTGTCTTAAAGGTGCTGTTTATTTTTTGCTTGTAAGCAGCAAGTTGTTGTACTTTTCTGTCATATTTTCTAATTTTGAATTGATCCTTTTTATAACTTGAACATGCATCAACATTAATCATCTTTTTGTATAATTTAATATTTTTCCCTGGTGCTCTTTTCTTAATTGGTTGCACCGGGTGTTTGTTATCATGGCAATAAGAATATTCTGGTTTTAGTTCATCTCATATCTGATGTACTTTGTAATTTAAAATGACACCAAATGGCTCCAAAATGTTTAAACCAAAAATTAGATGTTCATTTGCTATATTTATAGAAAGAAGCTTCAGAAATAAACACAAAAAACTTCAAAATTAATGATTACACTTTTTATGAAAGGTTAATTAATTTGGAGCAAAATGTGCTTATCTTAAATATAAGAAGCAGCTTTTATTGTGTCAAAATAAAGTGTGATATGTAATACATTATGGAGTGTAATGTGAAGTTATCAGTAACAAAGTCTATTAATAATTAGGCTTGTTTACAAGATCATCTTGACATATTTATCTTTAAATATTACATCTCCTTTTAGACTTTTTTTCTTATGTTTGAAAACCTTTTTAAAATTATCACCATTTTAGCACATGGTACCTTCCTTGGACACATCCGCCTTGAGCCCCACAAGCCCCAGCAGGTTCCCATAGACTCGACAATATCTTTTGGGGCTTCAACGCGCACCTACACCATCAGAGAGAAACCCCAAACCCAAGGCACTGCTGGCACAGGAGACAGTAAGACAGGAGAGGAGGAGGAGCTTAAAAGACTGATCGGGCTTCCAGAGGAAGAGATGGAGCTTGAGGTACATTTATTATTATTATTATTATTATTATTATTATTATTATTATTATTATTATTTATTTTTTTAAACAAATTTGACTATTTTTTATGTTTCAATGTGTTTTGGGTCATCTTACTTTTAAAATGTTTATTTTAAAGAAGCCGAAATTTCATCTTTTAATGATCTTTTTATTGCAATTTGGATTTGTATTCATGTTTTTCACGAGTTATTAAGAGTAGTTTTTCAGATTCAGTCCAGTTTGATGTAGCATTAAAGAAAAAAAAGACAAATCTGGTATCAATAAGTTGACACTTTGCTTTTTTGTGACTTTTGTTTGCTGCCAGAACCTAACAGAGTTCAACACAGCTCACAACAAGCGCATCTCCCTCCTGACCATCGAAGAAGGCAACCTGGAAATCCAGAGGCCCAAAAGAAAACGCAGGAACTCCAGAGTTACTTTCAGTGAAGAGGACTCCATCATTAATCCAGGTACTGGTCAAAATAAAACTACCTCTGAAGTAACCAAACTTACTAAAATAATTCTGTATCTACATTTTAAAAATCACAATAAAGCATGTTTATGACAGATTATCAGTTTTTTTTTTTTTTGTTTTTGTGCAAAATCTTTTTAGATTCTTAACTCAAGGTTTAGTTTGAATTTGAAGTACTAATTTACAATTTGAATAATTATTATTTCTTATTATTTCTTATTTTTTTTTTTTTTTAGCATCTTATATATCTTTTTTTTACTTTCTTTTATTGTAATTTGTGTTTTAACTTGTACTGATTTTTTATGACTTGATTGTGTTTGTTTTACCTTGTGAAGCACTTTGGTCGATGCAAGGCATTGTTGGAAGGGGCTATATAAATAAAGTTTATTATTATTATTATTATTATTATGTTAAACACATCAGAATTTTAAGTTAAAGGTCTCTAAAGTGCTGTAAAAAGAAGAGATGTGAATTTCTAATATTAGTCAGAATAAATTCTGAAAATGCTTTTTTAAACCTTCACAGAGGACATAGATCCCTCAGTTGGGCGTTTTAGAAACATGGTGCAGACAGCTGTCATCCCCATCAAGGTAAATCTTGTTCTACATTTAAGATGATCCATTTCACCTGACAGATTGTGCTACGATGACATTTTTTGTGGAGTCACTTTTGAAACCATCAGTCTTTCCCTCCTTTTCATAGAAACGAAGATCTGACAGTCAAAACACTTTAGGTTTTGAGGATCTGACCTCAAAGCGAATCCACGGCTATAGCCTAGGCGGTGGTCTGTATGGCGACCTGCCCCCCACCAGCCACGAGAACAAGCCTACAGGAGCTCCAGGGGGCGCTGCTATGCAGGGAGGGCTTCCTTTGCCCTTCCCTAACCCTGCACCAGAGGTGGACTTGGCCCCAGAGGCTCCCCAGCCCCCTGTCACCCTCAACCCCACACCTGTAACAGCCCCCTACATGCCAGAGACGCACAACGAGCCACGCAAAAAGAAGTACGCCAAAGAAGCTTGGCCAGGGAAGAAACCCACACCCTCACTTCTCATCTAGCCAGTTTGATAACACTGCTGACGCTCAGGTTCCCAGCAGACACGTCAGGGACTGTGACTTAGCAGGGAGGAACCTAAAGATTATTATTTTTTTTTTACATTTGTTATTCTGTTTTCATTCTAACTAAAAAAAATGTACCCCCCAGTTTTCCTGTTGTGTGTCACAAGATTTAATATACATCATTAAGTCAACTGTTAATTTGCTGATAAATAGCATAACTTGTTTACAGCAAATAAAACTGAGCTAAAGTCATAACACTTGTAAGTTACATGTACTTTTTAGCGAGAACGACCACATGGATTTGTGATGGACTTATAGGCTTGATGTTGTTGTTTTTTTTTTGTTTCTTTTTTACATAAACATGTTTAAACAGTTTGATTCCTTCAGAGTGTTTATAAAGATGTTAAGACAAATTGTACAATGTATTTTTATTTACAAGTGTAAAGTAAAAATAGTCCAAGAGTTAAAGAGTGAAAAAGTTGAAAATGCGAGGCTGTTTTTTAAAATTTTCTTATATCAAAGACATTGATTTAATGATGTTTTAATTCCGATTAATAAGCCAATATCAATAGAGGGTTCTGTGTTTTCTCCTCACAAGCCACTAGATGGCGGCTTTAGCAAAAAGATCAAATTTTCATGCACAAACCTTAAGCAGAATCTAAATGTGGCATCTCATGAAAGGAATTGTGAAAACGTTTTTATTCATTAGTGTTTTTTTGTTTAACCATTTCCCCCTGTCTGAATTACGTTTAGTATATTACATTTAAATTCATCAAATGTACTGTAATAACAAGCATTTTACAGTTTCTGTCATTTTGAGTTGCCTAGTAGTAACAAAACAGTTTAAATATGTTCTGTTCTAATGGTTATTTACATGCTACAGTATATGATTTTGTTTTAACAGCTGCTTTTCTTACCAACTTGAGATATAGGAACGATCTTTTAGCAGCCAAATAAAAATAGCTCATTGTGTTAAACATGTCACCTAGTTATAGTTTATAATGGGTTTAGTGTTCACAAAGTTCAAAGATTCTATAGAATTATGTACTAAATTGATAAAGTGCATTTAAGACCCTCAGGCAAGCAGTCTTTACAACATTTCTGCCATTTTCAAAACATTTAGGAGGTTGGTAAAAATGAAACTAAAGGGCTAGTGGTTTTGATAGGAAGTGGCAAAACGGCTGGATGGGTTTTAGTTGGACTTAAAATCACGTAATCTGTCATTTTAAGTAACTGCTAAAAAAAATATAATATGTTAAGCCTTTTGAACACACCCAAAGGTTGGAAATCAGCTGCAAAACTTGTTGACATTTCATTTTTACAAACTGCTTGTGACTTTGTCCCTTTTACCGTGTGGATTTTTGTAATAAGACTGTAAATTAAAAAAGGAATTACTTTTGCCTTAGTAGCCTTTCTGGTTCCTCTGTTGGCGGTTTGTGCACGAATCATTACATTAGTAACACCTGTGGGAAGTGTTTCTGTGATCTTTTTCATTCATGGTGGGATAGCGGTAACACAAATTGTGTTATTACACACCTTAACTTTGTTTTTATGAAACTGAAGTGCATCTACAAGACATGAACATAAAAGTTCTAAATGTGTGGTAACTAGAACCACCAACTTGGAATTTGTCAATGACTACAAATGATTTTCTGAACAAGTACTTTTTTTGTGTTTTTATCCATTTTTGTGGCAAAATTCAGAAGCACTCCTTTTTAAACATATTCCTAGAGATTGTCTCTGTGTCAGGAGCCAAGGAGGGGTCCTGACCCCAAATTTGTAAACCTTTAATAACACAGCCTGGAATCAAAGGTGATCTAATCAAAGCTGTATTGTATTGTATTGTCTATTTGCCATTCTTTAGACTATCATCTCCTGTTAAACATTCACATTTTCAAGATAACCTTTTGACCTTGTTTAGAAGAGTTAATGTGACTCAGACAAACCCCCTTCGTGACAAGAAAACATAATAATTAGACACGGTTTAAAAGGGGACTAGAAAAACCCAGTTTTCAAAACCTGTGTGATAAAGTGGAATAAAGTTCTGTTACTTTGTAACAGCAGCTCAGTTAAAGCATCGACCAAGTGAAATACTGCAAGTCCAATCTCTACACCTAATTATAGGCTTTTCTCTTATTATCTCATTGGTATAAACTTCTGTTTTCACGTCTATTCACATTTAAATTTAAATTTAAATTAAACCTGAAATAATTATTTATAAATCATACATTGTATTATTCTGAACTTTTGTTTTAGATTCCATCACTCACAGTTGAAGAGTACCTATGATAAAAATTACAGTCTTCTACATGCTTTGCAAGTGGGAAAACCTGAAAAATCAACAGTGTATCAAATACTTGTTCTACCCACTGTACTTGAATAGAAATAAACATTTTTACTAAAATAAAAATAAAAAGTTTTGCTGGAAAAGGGAGTCGTGGTGCTCCTCTGTTTACATAATTTCATTTTACACATACTTTTACAGGTGTGAAATTCAAGCCCCGCCTCTTGCATCACACCAACCTGAAAGTGTCACAGATGGATAAACTTTGAATATTTACCTGATAAAAAGCTTTCCTGGAAAACGAGAATCCATTCTAAAAAAATTCCAAGACAGCAAGGTTTCCCACTTTACCTCAGTGTATCATAAACGATCTTTAGCCCTGACAAGGTTGTGTCCTGATAACACAAACATCATCTATGCTTTTCATATATGGTGAAATCTCACGTTTTTATGAAACAAGAAAATCACCGGCAAAGACTTGACACAGGACTTAATGGATCATCATCCTGAAGGTAATCTTGTATTATACACCAAGTTTTCCACTTTGTAGCTAATTGAGAATTATTTCCATGCATTAAACAACAGATATGGGGGGGAATTTGTGACAGGCTACAACTAGTTGAGCTAAGTCATCTGGTTTGTGTAGAGTGTTGCATTCATTGAGTTTCAGTGCTGTTTATGTTTAAATAATTTAGATGTGGCTGCATGGTGATGAGGTGGTTAGAGCTGTCAATTCTCAGCAAGTAGGTTGCAGGTTTGCTTCCTGGCCTGGGGTAGAGTTTGTATTAGTTCTCCCCATGTTGTGTGGGTTATCTTAAGTACTTTCAGTTTAATCCCATAGATCAAATGCATCAGTGGGTAATTGGAAACTCTAACTTATCTCTAGGTGTAAGAATGGTTGTTTGTCTCATGTTGGTCTCTCTGTTGCCCTGTGATCAGTTTAGGGTGTACCCAACTTCTAACACAGTGACTGATGGACACACGCAGCAGCTGCCAGAAAGGAGAAGCGAGTAAAAATGAATTATTTATATGATAGTTAAGCAGCTTTAATAAACAACACATTTCTTTGAAAATGGTCTAAAAATAGATTTAAAAAGCCAAAGTCCAAATAAAAATTGTGAAAAATCTGAAGAAAGTCATAGAGAAATAATGGTCAAGAGCACTTTAAAGGTTCTGTATTTTTAAGCAAAATATTTAAATATTAGGAATAACTTTTGACATACTGTATCTGTGTGTGTGTGCAGTGCAGTACTGTGCCAGTTCTAACACAACAGTATTTACTTGGTCATCAACACTTTTCTAATGGAATGATCAGAGTCTGGCTATTTTTAAGGACATCATTGAGAACCTTCAATGTTGTGAGATCCAAGTAATCTGGAAGTTCAATCTGCCTCAGAAAATCAAGAACAAGAATGAATAACAGCTTTATTCTTCAAACAATAAAGGGAATATTCAGGACAAGACAAATTTTGTTTGAACATACATTTATTTTTCATTAATATGAAAGAACAATACAAAAAAATCTTGTCTACCCAAATATGTATTTTTATTTTGTTTCTTATAAAGTTAAAATCAAGTTTAAATCAACATAAACAATAAATTACCAAAATCATAACAATGTATAATTTTTATTAACGGTGGTCTTAAAGTTTTAAATTATTAAGAATTATACATTAAAAAATATATTAGTAAGTTATTGACATTTTTTTTTACTAGACTGATAATTTGTAAAAAAAAAAAAAAAAAAAAAAAAAAAAAGGTATTTAATTTTT
>JAUBOC010000050.1:568007-578038 GCA_032275365.1 Anablepsoides cearensis
CTTCAGGAAAAGTGTGTAAATGAGCAGCGTAAACTGATGAATGCGTATCAGGTGCTCGTGCACGGGGAGAGCAGATTTTCATAATTACCACCTCAAAAACACCATATAAGGCTATGTTTCCTGCCCCACATACCAGGAAGTGTCCATTCATAAAGGACATCGTAAAGTAAAAAAGAAGAACTTTATGAGTTCAGAGATTGAAGTTCTGCTCTCAGAGATCCAGAAAAAAAAATGTACTTTTTAGCAGCGTCAGTTGTGGAATCAAAGGATCTGCTTTAAAGCCAAGGAATTAAAAGTTAATGTCATGTCTCATGTGGGTCGTACAGTTAACAGAAATAAAATCTAAATCATATTCATCTCTCTCTAGTCCTGCTCTGGTTTTCCTTTGGTCAAGTATTTTTAATTTAAGTGTAAACAACTGTGTTACAAAGTTTTTATTTATTCAGAAGAGCAGTCGCGCACCGTAACAACCCATCTCCCCCTAAGTGGTATCAGATGCAGTTCTGAAAAAAAGCATTTTATTTTTTATAAATGTCTCCAAACTTAAATTAATGCACAATTTAATTGGTTTGTATTTTGAGATCTTCATATTAATATTGTTATAAAACAGCATTAATAGCCAATTTAATTTAATCTAACCAATTTATGTCGTTAGTTACATTTAAAATTTAATTCGAATTCAAACAGAGTAGCCTATTTTTAACATAATTATGGAGTGTGATTTATTTTTAACTTAAAATATCTTCAAACTAATGAAAATATAAGGTTATTAGTGAAGAAAATCAGTTTGGATCACAGCACACTGACTGCACGTAAAACATACGAAGTGAATTTTGTTCGTATCTGAAAAAAATCTTAGAATACGAAAAAAATTGGTGAATGCCACAAACTCTCCAAAATCACTTGTGCACACAACTTAAAAAAAAAATCTGTTTGTACGAGTGGTTCTTGCATGAGGCCCAATGTCAACTTGTCTATAAATTAAGCTAATAGAGAAATCTCATGGATTTCTTTTTAAATCTAACTGATTTTTTTTTTAAATCTCAGCTTCAAATTTATTTAATGTCTCAGCACCTGTAAAATAACCACTAAAATTAAACAACCATCTCCCAACCCGCACTGCTGCACCGAAGCAACAGTGTTGTGCCACAGAATCAATGCTTTTCTGTCAGTTTGCATCTTTCAGCGAAGACGAGGAAGGCGATTATATCATGCGCGAGTACTATGGACTTTTTGTGAAAATTACTGATTTTTGAAGGTCAGAGTACAGGTGAACGTTCGAAGGGAAGACATGTATGGATTTGACCTTTAAAATGGAGAAAAGGTTCTGCGTTAATTGGTCACAAAATGTTTAATTGAACTGAATGGCAAATAAAATCCAATTAACTAATGTAATTGTATTAAATGTGTTGTATTAAAATCCATTCATTGGATTGAGAATCCTTCATTTCACAACTCATAAGGTCCAGCTGGCAGGTGGCCACCATGGCTTTATTCTACAGTGTGTTTTAGACAGAGAAGCTTGGGAAGAGTAAAAGTTTTATCAAAATTATTTATACTTAAAGAATTGTCTTTTAGCTTGTTGCTCAGAGGAGAAAAAGTCTGCAGCTGCCATTGTTTTGTTCACCATTAACCTGCAGAATAAGGTTACAGGGATAACTGTAGGCCACCTCCTGCTTGCTTTAACATTATGACTTAATTTGACCTCATATCTTATCTGTTATCAGGTTTGTGCAATTCTTTTTTATGTGTTGTTTCAGGCTTGTTACTTTTGCTACTTTGCTTCAACTTTGTCTTTTGTTTATCCAGAATTTGGCACCACACTTGGGGGGGTTTCTTTTACAATAATCATTTCTACAGTCGAGTTTTGTTGGTTTATTGCCTCGAAAAGTTTGGAGCGTCGTCCTTACAAAAAGTAATAAAAAAAAGTGTAGTTTTGTAAAATCCAGGGTCAGAATCGATACCATATAACGTACTTTCGCAAAGAGAAGGATGTCCAGAAAATCCAAGTATCTCTTGGCCTGTATGCGACCCAGCTCCGTCTCTTCCTTTAGTGCTTCTTTTCGCTTTTTTACAACTTCCCCTGTAAAAGAAATTTTAAAGTTTTAGCTCTTGCATTCCATAAATTACAAACTGTTTACATCAGCTGGATGGAGTTAGCTTACCTGTGTGACTTTGAGCCACTTTGCAGGCCTTCCTGTATCTGAAACCGTGTGGGCTGAGGTGGAAAATGAGGTTGCTGTGGTATGGAAATGTCCTCAACCGGAGGTTAATAAGATCGCTGAGCTCATACACCGCTTTGATGTACGCATTGGTTCCCCTGACATGGGAAAGAAGAGAAACATTAAGAGCTACATTTCCTCTGCTGTGTGACTGGAGATTTGATTTTAATCTGAGGCAGTAGAGCAAACAGGAAGTCAAATTGTGAATTGCCACAGGTTTACATAAACTCACCCCTCAGTCTGACAGTTGCTTTTGCAGCTAAATGCACACTGCAGGATGGTGTCAAGCGTCATAAGGCTCACGTGCTCAAATAATTCGAAAGTCTCATTGGTCTTTGCATAACTTTCCCATTTGTCCTAGAAATGAGAAAATAAATGTTGCATCTTTGCAAAAATACAAAAACCACTGTATTAATCTGAACAATTTTGATTTTTACATCCTTTATAACATGTTAAATTGTTATGAATAGTAAATTACCCTATTCAGATTTGTATTTACATACCAGCATCGTTTTAGCAGACTGTGACATCAGCTGCACGTACGGTTTTAAAACGTCATAATGGAAACCTGGAGTCAAGAGTCTTCTGTGGCGAAACCATTTCTTTCCGTTTGACACTAACAAACCATCTCCTAAAAACAACGTCAGACATGGTAAGTGTTAGTGAGTAAAGCAGCTTAATATATAACCATGGGGGGTAAAAAGCTGTAAAAAAAAAAAAAAGCTTACCAATCCAAGGCATAAGAAACGAATATACAAAATCATCCTTTGGTTCTGTTAGGAGGAAGAGAAAAAAGAAAGCGTTAGATGCTAGCCTACAATGCATCTGGTATAAGACTGCAAAATGATAACTTTAGCTGCTTAACTGCAACAGAAAGTGAAGATCAAAGACACACACCTCCTGATGTCAGTATGGTTTTTACATAATCTGGATGATGAACGCTGAGCAAACAAAAAAGGGGGCCAAACCACAATGGAAAACAATTAGGGTATCTCTTTCCCCACTCCAACGTTTTGAACAAATCAGTTCCATCTTGTTTAAACTAGAAAGAAACAAAAGAACAGGACTGAAAACAATGCATTGGTTGACTTCCTGCAGAAACTGTAGCCTGATATGAACTGTGTTTTATGAGCTGTAATAAACACATCACAAAAGTTGATATTTTATAAAAGTTTTAAACCAACTCTTGTTTATACTTTGCTTCCAAGGAGCTGAACTTTCTTGTAATCTTTTAAAGTGATTCTGATCAATAGTTATTCAGACTTTCTTACATTTGTTTGTTTTTCTTTGGACTTTAGCAGCTTTTTCATTCGTTTTCCATCAATTTTGTGTAGCTGTCCACAAGACTAGATTGCACAGTGTGTGTTTGTATAATGAGGCAAGTAAAGACAAAGTGGAAAGTGCCGGGCCTAAAAACGAAACCTAGTCACAGCAGATGATTGTTATCATGAAGTAATGTCAATAAAAGGACTGCATTTCCAGAATTTTCTGGCTTACATAAAAATAAGTAAAATCTTTGGGAAATGATTAGGTAAGCTCTAAAGATGACTGACACTAAATAATAAAGACTTCAAAGGATCCTGTTAATGCCTCAAATGCATCACTTAAAACTTTTGCACATTAGCTACTGAGCATGAATAAACATGGTTTTATAACGACCTGTATTTGACTTTTTTTTTGCAGATCTCATGAAAGTCAAATTAACATGATTATTAAGCAAAGTTATTTAGAAAGACTTTTGTAAACTTTTATTATTCAAAATCCTTCAACCTAGTTAGAAAAAGAAACACTTGGTTGTCTGTGACTGTCATTGTGCAATTATATAACAGCTACACAAAAATGCAGCTGCAGATTTCCTATTGGGAGCTCTTAAAGACGAATAAACTTGAATTACCTCCAAAACATGTCCAAAGAGAAAGTTTGCCGGAGGTCCTGGAAAAGCGTCAAAGCTCTGGAGCGCAGCTTTCCGTCTGACCAGGATAACAGAGGACTTGTAGGCGACGACCACAAGACAGAGCAGAGAAAACACGCAGAGCCAGGAGGACTGGAGTCTGAAGAGGGCTTCGGTCAACTCCATATTGAAGAGGAGAGGAGAGGAGAGGAGGTCTGTGAACGCCTCACGGTGCGTTTGTGTTTATAGGTGGGCTGACAGCGCGTGTCAGGAGGCGGGGGAATTCACGTGACGTGGACCAGGATGGGATGAAAAGCTGAAATCAAAAAGGAGAAATGCTCTCCAGGAAAGACAAACAGTACAAGCAGACGGGCGCAGCAGGTTCACAAGAGCATCCCTCCTACCAAAAATCCATTCGCCCCACAAAGTAGGTCCTCCAGATAAATCCAAGTTTTTTTTTGTTTTGTGAGTTTTGAACTATTGACTATTTTAAATATAATTGAAAATTTATTGTGGTGACAGTTTATTTTTTATTTTATTGAAAATGTTTTGCAGTTAGGGAAGTACAGGTTATTAGAAATCCAATCTTATAGTAGCCTAACAGATTTATTTTATACTGTCCCTTTACGTTTTAAACAAATCACAATTACAAACTTTCAAAGCGTTAAATGAAAGGTAATGAATCCATGTCATTGTGTATATTTATAAATTTGTATTTAGTACAAATTAACTTTTTTATGAAGTGCAAATATAAATGTTATTACCTCACAGAAGGCCTACACTTACAAAAACCCTGATCGTTGCAGTCATGAAAATAAGTAGTAATAATAATTATTAATAATAAAAATATTAATAATAATAATAATAATAATGCATTAGTCTTATATGTCACTTTTAATGACACTCAAACACTCAAAGATGCTTTACATTATTCATACACACATTGATGGTAATAAGCTACATTGTAGCCACAGCTGCCCTGGGGCACACTGGCAGACGCTGCCATGCTGTGCCACTGGCCTCTCTAACCACCACCAGGCAAGGTGACCAAGGACACAACAACTGAGATGGCTGGAATGGGGGATTGTACCGGTAACCCGCCGGTTGCCACAGCCGCCTCATATAACTATATATATATCTATCATAAAGTGTGAAACGTGCACACAGTGTTTGTCTTGATGGTTAATGTGTAATACACTGCTCACAGCAGCCCCCACCTCCTCTGACCCCACTCCAACACTCCCTTCTCAGTTCGGTCCAGGACAGAGGACAGCTGAGGAAGCTTCACCCCAGGAAAGCAGCAGGCTCAGGTAAGGTATGTCCACAACTACGGAAGACCTGTGCAGCTGAACTGGGAGAGCCACTGCAACACATCTTCAATCTTAAGCCTGCAGCTAGGGGGAGTGCCCACCCTCTGGAAGACATCCTTCATTGTTCTATCACTGCTCTCAGATTTCAGCTGTTGTATAGACCTATTTAAATGTTAAATTTGTATGTTTATTATTTCTACTTAGCATTGATTGTACTTGCTGTCATGTTTGGTGCCCGTGTGATGCTGCTGGAACTTAATTTTCCCAGGGGGAAACCTTCCCAAGCAATCACTGAAAATTTGTAAGCAAAATTGTATGATGGGATGCCTAGTGCGTTTGTTTACCTTTATAACAGCCGAAGTAAAGTGTGACAGTTTTGATGTGTTAGCACGCATGTATTTTCAGATTTGTTATGTAAAATCTGCAGTTAAAGGACCAATTAAGCTGAAACAATAAACATACAATTTTTATTAAACATTAAATTATGTAAAAATGTTAAATTCTGAATCTAAATGTAAAAGTTCAATCTTAAATGTTGTAGCTAAATGTTAAAGTTTACATTTAATTATTTCAGAATGGAACCCAGCCTTTGCCGTTTATCAGGATAACCTTTTTCATGATTGATTTTATACTTTACCATGCGACTCTATGTAAGCCTTTGTTAGATATTTCTGTCTTCCAGTGTTATTCTAGAAAGGTTCCATATTGTGTAGATCAGGGATCACCAACAGTGACCCCCTGTAGATGCTTTAATTTCTGTGTATTTTTCATGTTGTCTGAACAGGTCATTGTTAAAACAGTGGTGTTTTATTTGGGATTGTTATCTTGCAGAATGAATTAGATATCAGAGATTGACAGGTTTATGTAATTTGAAGCACACTATTGTGCATTAGATGCTAACAAGTGTCATATTGCTGCTGAAAATCGAAGCTCAAAAAGCCTCAAACTAAAACATTTTAGTTAGTCCAGGAGCATTGTCTCTGATAATCTGTACTTTACCTGCCTGCTTTATGTCTGACTTCCTGTACAGCTGTGGACTCTGATACGTATGTTGTAACACTCAAATAATTACCACCCTGGCGTTATGCCCACAACCCTCTGCACAGATTCAGTCAATATCATGAACTCTTTTCGTAGGGCACAGACTTAAACAAGTGTATGGCACAAACACTTTTAACCTTGCAAACAAGAAACTAAACCTTACACACATGCAAACTTTAAATACTGCACCAATTCAAGTCAGCACACTCATTTTATTGGGTTTGAAAATGTTATTACCTAAATGTAAAAAATGGCTAACTTTAGTTTCATAAAACAACCTTATAAACATATGGAGACAAAAACAATTAAAGGTTAGCCATTTTCTACATTTAGTTAATAACATTTTCAAACTAAATAAAATGAGTGTGCTGATTCGAATTGGTGGAGTATTTAAAGTTTTTTTGCAATTGAAGCCTTGAATTCCCCTCGTGACCACGAAAGTGTTTGTCTGTTCATAACAAGGTGGGGAAATAAACAAAATCAAAGGGAAAATCTGAGTTCTGAATGCTTAAGCATTACTAATCTTGTTGTGTTTATTGTTATGTGACTCATAGCTGTTTCATTTTGTTAATGTTTATGTTGCTGCTCTTACACTCTTCTGCTTCTCGTGACCTAGTTCGTTATTTTGACCATCAGTGTTCTCAGATAAACTTACAACTTTTAGATAGATTGAAGTGCAGACTAATAATAATAATAATAATAATAATAATAATAATAATATAATCCCTTGAAGTGAACAATAACTGAAGGCAAGGATGACTGAAAAAAAAAACAATGGCCTGTGACACAGGAAAGAGGAAAGTAAAATATGCTAGAAAGGAATAATATTTAAAAAAGAATTACCACAAAACCCCCAATATCATGATAGCATTACAATGCAGAAAAGCCTAAATGTTTTAAAAGTTCACACTATTTCTAAGTGGTATGTAAACACATTTGAATTTTTTTTGCCTAAAATCCTAATTTAATCTACCCATTATTATAGTCTATTATATATGTCTTAGAAACAGAAGTGCCATAACAAACTTCACACGTCTATTAGGGAAAAAAAAAAAAAAAAAACTTGCTACCAACGCACATCCACTACGTTGGCAAACTGCAAAAAGTGAAATATATGCTGCAAGATTGCGCGGCTGAAAAAGCCCTGTTTTAATTTCTCGTGCAGTAGCTGTGGGACCACTTCCTATGTGTCAGCGTGAGTTTGTTCACAGCTCTCGATCTAAAACTCTCTGATACGACACAAAGCCTCTGAACTCAATGTTAATGAGCAGTGTCTGTGTGACCACAAAGGGAGTCTTTTTTTCTTCTTCTTCTTTTGTTCAGAGCATTTTCTGTTTCAGCAGAGAGATGAGCTCATCGGCTTCCCTTCAAAAGAGATGTATTCAAATTGTTTTACTGATTACTTGGAACATATGGGTTTCCTCAGGAAATGGTAAGTCATCATATCATTGTCATGTGTTTTGAATACAACTTTATGAAACGTTGTTTTAGCTTCTAACAGTGAGCGACATAATCTGACAGGCACAGATCTTCGTTTCTGGCCAGGATGCCGAGCTGTGATACCTTGTCAATCACCCACATTTGACTCAGACTCTTTCAAATGGTTTTACAACGAGTTTGGACAAAGTAAGGAAATCCAGTTGTACTCTGAAGACAGGAGTGGAGTACGCCGCTACGATGCCTCTCGTCGCAGAGTAAATATAACAAATAATCGCTCCTTGGTCATCAATCATTTCACTGAGGGACATCAGGGCATCTACTGGTGTGAAATATGTAAAGATAAAGTGTGCAGCAAAAAGCAATCCATTAGAGTGCACAAAGGTTTGAGCTGATATTCACAAATCTAAGTAAAGTATGAACAGTCATTCTGTTTTTCATTTCCCTAAAGCAGTTCTTTCCCCTTTTTCTTTACAGAAATTCGGAATGAAACTCAAAAGATATTTTTCATTACAGCGGGGAGGAATTTCACCCAAACATGTTCAGATGAATTCTCTGACATAAAATGGATTTTTGAAACAAATAAAACTAAACGAGAATCTGAGAATACAGTCATTGAGTTAACCAAAAAAGTCATAAATATTGCATCTGTTAAAAGCACAGATGCTGGGACATATACCTGCTGGGTGAAACGCTGTGGTGGTCTGAGTCAAAGACTGCTTACCGTCAACTTGTGTGTGATAAAAGGTAAGAAACTGACAATCATTTGTATAAAAAAAATCTTATAAAAAGAAAACAATTTGACTTAAAGAATCTTCATCTGCTTTATTCTAGTATTTCAAAATGACGAGTCCTCTTTTTCTTGTGCTGTGACATGTGATGCGTATTTAAATATACCAAAAAATACTTCAAGTTTTCCAATAGATCACACAAATATATCATTGGATGTAGATCCATCTGGGTCTCTAATTTGTAATGCAAGTCAGAGCCCAGATCTGGATGGGTACACAACAGTTAGTACCACTTATATATCTTCAACAGAAGCAGCAGGTATGTGTTTACCATAAATTGTCTTGTTTCTTTTTAAAGAAAGGTGTAACCTAAATTGAAAGAATTCTAATACTTAGCTTTTTGTTTCTGCAGGTGAATCTGGGAAGCCTAAACATCTGATACCAGTTTTTTATGGAATATCAGCTGTCATTGTGTGTTTAGTTATTATAACTTTTTTAATTTTTTGCTTGAGATCAAGAAGTCGTACAGGTAAAATTTGCAGCTTTAGTTTAAGCTGTATTGAGACTTCCTGTTTGCTTTTTTTATGCCGACTCAGTGGTTTTGCTGTTTGCTGCGCCCCTAATTCTGATTCTCTTTCATTCTCACTTAAGCATTTCCTTTTTGTTTCTCCTGCTGTGGCTTCAGCGACGAGGTACAGTAACCTTTCCACCAGTTAGAATGTAAAAAATATTTACTGTATCTGTGGCTTTGTTTGGGTAATGACATTTCTTACTTCATTCTGCAGGAAGAAGTAGAGTCCACAGTAATCTATTCATCCATTGTCATCAAAACACCTGCTGATAAAATAGACCATGGCCCAGCTGAAAGTGATTGTTTATACAGTGAAATAAAAATATAAAAGAAATATCACAGGTTAAGGTAAACACTAAGCGGAACAGTTTGAGAATATAATTTCCACACTGTCAATTAAATTAGAAACTGCCTCCTCAACACTGACTTGTGTTTCATAAGGGAATAAATGAGTTCACCCGCAAGGTTCTGAATGGAACGTCTGCATCAGATTTTTAATATCCAAAGTAATAAATAATTTCAGATTGAATTCTCTACATTAAAAAAAAAAAAAAAATTCCTACCTGATTTGAAGAACACGAATTACCTAAAACTACACTGACCAGAAATATCTGTGACTACTGAGCATTTAAATAAGGAACATATTTTGTGGAATCATCCCCAAAATGGCAAGTTTTGCTTATGATTCTTTTTATTTCCAATGCTTAAGTTTTAACATTGCGGTTTGCACTTGTAGTTAAAAAATCCGAAATGTTCCTGAGCCAATAAAGACATTTCTGCACATTAAGTACTTTGTTTTAATCCCCTTCTTTAAATTTTCCATATATA
>JAUBOC010000050.1:578306-601455 GCA_032275365.1 Anablepsoides cearensis
ATAGAATAGAATAGAATAGAATAGAATAGAATAGAAATAGCCTTTATTGTCCCGCCGAGGGGAAATTCAGGTGTCAGAATATTAAACTTTAAGTTTATTAAGGTTTTACTTATTTGCACATTTTTGCATTGTGGATACTTACACTGTACAATGTTTCTGCAATTTATTAAAACAGCAATCAACCTAAATTCACTCCATAAACACTTGACTCATGATATAAATTTACATCCATGTGTCAGTGTATTTTTGAAAGGCAAAACAATACTTGTTGTAATAAAATTAAATCACTGCATTTACTCGTGTTATTATTTCTTTTGTTTTTTCATTTATTCTTTCATAACTAAATTGTAAGACGTTTTAAGGCAAGTATTGGGGCTAATCTCAATGCGACCAGTAGATGGCAGTAAAAAGTCTTGAATAACAGACAGTAGTTTTACCGAATAAGCAAAAGAAACGATGTTTATTCCGCGATATATTCTTTTTTAATACACGTTTTCTTCCAGGAAAATGCATCTTTTCTTTGCAACGCTATCATCATGCCCATTTTCAACAGTCTTGATAATTTAGCACGAGTGGTAGATTTATAACATGTTTGGTTCATTGATTGCAAACTTGGCGAGCTAGCTTTCAGCTAACAGGGAAGCTACAAGCTAGCCGTGTGTTGATTTAAGCTAATTTGGGGTTTTGGCAAAAAGATAGACGCCACTATTTACCTGGTTCACCACAACAGATTCGGAGAAATAAGCGCTGTGCTCTTCATCATTTCTCAGGTAAAAATATAAAACACTTTGGCTGATTTATTGTAAACTATTTTGAATCAAGCGGCTTAGCAGCTGCATTTAGCCTGTTAGCTGTGGCTTGCATTACTCTGAGAAGTTGGCAGGATAGTTAAATGTTACCTGTAGATGTTTTGGCTTGTTATTTAGAGGAAAAGGCATACGATACATAAAGTTGAGCTTACGTATTTGTCCCGTTAACTGTTTGGTCAGCATTAAAGTCTATTAGGTTAAATATAAAGAGACAGTAAGTTTGTCTCATAATTAACTTATTTGTCTTTATCCAGTTTATACAAAAGGCTTAAACCTAAGAAAAAAAATGGAGGCTCCTCCTGTCACCGTGATGCCTGTCACCGGTGGCACAATCAATATGATGGAGTATCTGTTACAAGGTAAGACATGCACGTATTTATTCACACAGAAAGACATGTTTTTAAAAGTATAGCTCATTTTACCCTCCAGAATCTCAAAAATTGACAATTTAAGATAAATTTCGGATACATTCTTAACTAAACTCATTATAATACATAGTTGTTTATCTGTGGCATTGATATGTTTTAGTAAATGGCACCACATTCATCATTCATTTTGTATATGATTTCTTGCTTCTTTACTAATTTAAACAAAAAAAATTTCATCTATTTTTATTTTCCTTAGTATCTTGTTTGTTTATTTGCTTTCTTCCCACTGACATACTGTGCATGCCAGCAAATAAGTGCTTCTGTTTACAAACATTATCTTGATCTTCCCTGTAAGTAATAATTAAGTCAAAGGATCTGTATTTTTCCTCCTAATTCTTTTTCATTCCTAACTCAGTCTTCGTTGAAGCTAAATAAATACTTTACTCTTAATATTTATTTATTTATTCTTATAAATAGTACATTATCTTCATATTTTATTGTCTATATTTTTAAGCATGTTTTCTTCCTTTTTTGTATTTATTTCAGGCAGTGTGTTAGATATGGCCCTGGAAAGCTTGTTGCACCGTCTCCGTGGTTTGTGTGACAACATGGAACCTGAGACGTTCACAGACCATGAACTGGTGTATCTTCTGAAAGGCCAGCAAGGAAGCCCTTTCATTTTGCGTGCTCGCCGCTCCCTCTCCCACCAAAACGCTCCGTGGCACCTACGCTACCTTGGCCAACCCGAAGTAGGAGACAAGAGTCGGCACGCCCTCGTACGCAACTGCGTTGACGTGTCGGCTTCTCACAGCCTTCCAGAGTTCCTCAATGAGATGGGGTTCCGCATGGACCACGAGTTTGTGACCAGTGGCCACATTTTTCGCAAAGGTGCTATGAAAGTTGTGGTGTGCAACGTGTCTCGTGTCCAGGTGCCAGGCAACACCGAGAGCACGGAGCGCATGTCAAATTCCCATTTAGTTGAGCTGAGTGTGTTGGCTCCGGCTGGTCAGGACACAGTGTCGGAGGACATGCGGAGCTTCGCTGAGCAGCTCAAACCTCTGATTCACCTGGAGAAGATCGACCCGAGCAAGCAGAGACATTAAAGGCTCATTTAGTTGGGTTATTTCCTAGCTACAGTGGACAGTTTGTGTTTTTTTATGTGTTTTGTAGTAAATAAAATACAGCTCTACTTTGACCTAAAAAACTACACTTTTACTTGGTTTTGTCTTTCAAGTTCATTTTGGGTTTTTGGCCAATACTTACCTGAGAAGCTGATTTTATCAACCATCTTCACAAAGGTCTGAAAATCAGCCATTGTCCTCTTTTTTTCTGCTGTGAGAGGGCACTGTTGTCCAGCTAAAACAGGTTTGTATTCAGTGTTTTTCAATAAAATGAGACTGGAACATTGAAGGTGTATTGTGACCTTATAACACCAGGTCAGGCTTTTTAAAAATCGGTGATTGACCAGAAAACTGCAATCAGTGCACCCTTACTTGCAAGATTAAACATTTCCCCTTTAACTATCAGCCCAAATATGTTTTCATGTACTTTAATTAAATGTAAAACTCTGCAACACATACTGTTTAAAAAATGTAAGTCTATTTGACACTATACAAATTAAATGAGTACATTTCTACTGCAACGGTATTGTTCCTAAATGTTTTGTGCTGCCTATTAGTAACACTTTACTACATTTTAAGCCTAGTAATCTGCAAAGTAATACATACAATGCATTTTTTCCAGAGTTGTAAAGTAACAAAGTACAAATACTTTGTTACTGTACTTAAGTAGACTTTTTGGGTAACTGTACTTGAGTAATTATTTTTCAGCCTACTTTTTACTTCTATTTCTTACATTTTGACACAATTATCTGTTCTTTCTACTTTTTTACATTTTTAAAAAAGGCAAGAAGTAGAAAGTCGTTACTTTTATTTCATTTTTGCTTGATTTCATTCCAGTTATTGTAAAAAAGAAATATTAAACATATAAATTGTGCCTCCTAGATTGAGTAAATTAAATTGTGGTTAAATGAGAAGAATAAATATATAAAATTCTTATACCATATTAGTTTGTACACAAACAAATCATGTTACACTCCAGCAGGACATAATCATTAAAATAAAAGGACTACTTCAGAAGTATTTGTATTTCATGAATTATAATATTGCATTTGGCTGCAGCCCTCAGATTTTTATTTTGGGGTTAGAAGTGTTTACCACCTCGTTTTAGGTCTATGACATCATATCAGGGGTGGGCAGCCTTGATATTTTTATATAAACTGAAACAGCTGGACTAGTGCATCCTAAATTTAACATAAATTAATTATTTTAATTTTAATTATACAGTCATTTCTGCATGTTTTTAGGGCGGTCACCTAATAAATGTCAATACATAAAATCTAACTGCTCATTTTAAATCAATACTTTTACTTTAAATACTTAAGTACAAAAATATCAGATACTTTAATACTTTTACTCAAGTAATATTCCTAACGGAGACTTTAACTTTTACCAAAGTAATTTTTTGTTAAGATACTTGCACTTTTACTCAAGTATCACTTTGTGGTACTTTATACAACACTGCTTTTTTTGTTTGTTTTGGCTAATGTGGATCAGCTTTAGTGGCCATCTTTGATTGAATTAAGTTCCAAACCTAATTGTAGATGTACACCAAATAATGATTTCCTAAAATAATTCATCAAAATCTAGAGGTATTTTGCTATCATTTAAAGTTGACTTTTAAAAGTTAAAAGCAAATTATAAATAATTTGTGCAACCTGTTAGCTCATAATATGTGTTGGGGATCAGTCTCAGCTACTACCACATGCAAAGTTAGCACAGTATCTGTAAAACTGACTGATTTATAGCCAGGTTTGTGTTTTATAAGCTCATTTGCCTTTAGTGGCCATCTTGAATTGAGTTAATCAATCATAGATTGATTATGTCCATTGATTAGTTTCTGCAAGTTCTATAAAATTGATCTAGAGGGTTATTAGATATTTTGCCGACTGGTGATAAACATCTTTACATTTAAAACAATTTTGCAAGCTTATCTCAATCAGTTCCAGCTCTTGTTATGAGCATCAGTCTGCAATAGATGTTATTTTGTTAGACTCAATATACTTCATTGTGGTTTATTCACACCACTAGGGGTCTCTCTTTCCCTTGTTTCCGCCTTGATTGGAGCAAATTGAATGCTACCTCTCATCATCTACAAGAGCTCTGGTTGCCATGGAAATAATTAGCTGTGAGATCTGCACATCTTTTACCTCACTCTAATTAGCTTTCTCAATTGCTTAATGATACATAGACCTGTGAAAGCCTTTCTTTCTTTCCCTCAACAAAAGCATTGATTTCCACTCTCTTCCCCTCTCGTTTCTACTGTTAACCCATTAGTACCCCTTTACGCAAGAACTTGAGCTGGAACTATTACACATGAAAGCCCTACATCTGCCTCAGGTTCTTAACTGTTCCTGATGAAATCGAAAAAAAAAAAGGCTGTATGCAAGTGTGTCAACATTATGGCCAATTGCCTGCAGAGACGGAAGTAACTAATGCACATCCTGTCAGTTATGATAATAATGTTGGCAAAAAGACATGAGTGCTTCTAATAATACCCTTGCAGGAAGATGCATTTGCTGGAGTTGAGATGTAAAGTGACCATGTGCATGTCTGAGAGGAGAGCTGGAGGGCCGATGGCTGTCTCTGCATGTTGACCTACCTGCATATCAAGGCTGATGAGGACAAGCTCGCTGAGGTGGAAAGGTGAGATGACATCGCTTCCACATGCGTTTAGTGCACTTTGAAACACACTCGAACAGTATCGAAGGCATTATCGGGGTATCGTTTTTAAAGACAGTCTGATCTGCCCTTATCCATCCTGTTTTAATTATTTATTTTTAGCTCTCTTTTTGTGTGCAGGGTCACAAGGAGCTGGTGCCTTTTCCCCCATAAAAGTCATTGTGTTAAAGGCAGGGTCTGGATAAACCACCTGCCCAGCACATGTCCACATAAACACAAAAGATATTCATGTTAACCTAATGTGGGTTATTTTGTGGCTAACTAACTAAATTTTAAATGTCTTATGTTTATCTAATATTTTGTGATTGGTCATAGTCATTTGCTTTAAATTAGCAGCCAAATTCTGACTGTAGACGTGAACATGCAAAGTTACCACACATAACTCAGATCTGAAATCTCCACTCTGGTAAATGACTCCTGAACAACAGGTAACCCACAGCTTTATGTTAGAGTCAAGTCCCACCCCAGATATGATGTCATAGACCTAAAACGAGGAGGTAAACACTTCTAACGTAAAGCAGTACGTGTTTATACTGTTGGAGCGAGGCACATATTTAAGATAGACACTTGTAGATTCTCAGTTTATGCTTTGTAATCGATTGTAATTATTTACTTTAAAGTACATCTAAAATTCAGTTAATCAGGCACAAAAAAAAACCTAGCATCAAGGTTTTGGTCTGTGAGAGAAAACCTGTGGAAAACATGCAAACATCATGCAGAAAGGCCACAACCATGTTTTCAACCTGTAACCGTCTTATACTGCGCAATCTGTGCTCGGTCGAATCCAATTTAATATTTGACAACGTGTTGGACAAAGTTTTCTCTTGGTGAAAGTGGACTATCTGATGGAGACGGGTTCTCGTTCCAGCAACAAGAAGCAGACTACCGACCCTCAGGACTAAAGCATGATGTTTCAGCTCCCAGTGAATTATGCATTAAAGAGGCAGATGCCTCCTTGCCTAAGGCTTTATATGTCCAGCATGGATACACTACAGTCTGCTGGCTTTCTTCCACTTAAAGTTGTGTTTAGCACAGTGCTCTTTAGTGATGAGCTGGAGTCCCACTACACCTCCACTCCTCATTGCCAGGAGAGCACAGGCAGAGCTAGGCTAATCAGCATCTTGGCATCAGGCCTGCTTGGCTTTAGTGGATTTTGCCAAGCGCCGACTTACACGAGTGAGGGATTGAGCCCTTCCTAAGATAATTTGATGTGCTGCGATAAAGAAACAAAGTAAAACCTTCAAATAAAAGTATGATAAAGAAAGTTGAGGCAACTGGATTATCAGTTATCAGTAAGATGTTTTGAGTACCAGATTAGACCAGTACTTGTTAAATGTTAAATAACTATTCTGCTAAAACTGTCCTGTTTAGCAGCACCACAACAGCATCGTTTTTTTTTTTTTTTTTTTTTTTTTTCTAAGCCACTTCAGTAGAAAGCAAAACTGAATATTAGTTTCTTGGTTTCTTCATCATCAGGTACTTAACGGCATCGTTAACTCACAGAAAGAAGGTCCTCGGTTTGGATTTGGGGTCTTTCTGTGGGGTTTGCATGTTCTTGTGTTTGCTTGGGTTTTTTCCAGATAATCTGGTTTCCCTCCACAATCTAAAAACATGCATGTTTAGGCTGCTTTCAGGCTCAGGCCTCACTTGCAAAAAAAAATAAAAATATGAATGATATTCTCCTGGTTAAATAACTGTTAATGAACAAATAAAAACCCTCTGAGTAGGGATAGAAGTCATTACTTCTGCACAGTATTCTATCTATTTCACAATGCGGTTTTGATTAAAACTCCTGGCACCAATAATCTTTATGTTTTCTGAACATAATGTTTATAGCTGCCAGTGCAGATGCCAAGATGCCACAGAAAGATGGCATTGGCTCCAGGCAAGCGAGTCTTTTACTCGGTCTGCTTTAGTCCAATGCCACACACACAGAACGGGGTGAAATCCGGCTTCACTTTATCAGTAGGTTTTATAATGATCAAACTCAAGCTCTCCTTTTTCTTTGGTGCCATATGCTTGTTAAAGAGCATGGGTGGCTTTCTGAGAGGAGGAGCTTTCCTAGACAGACATCAGCGTCCCTGGGGGGCTCTTATGGGGTTTCCCATTACCTCATGTCCAAACCCCACAAGGCAGAATGGGGCATAGAGATCGTTTCTGAAGTATAATTAGCTTGTGAGGGCTGGCCTAAGTGGCACGGTTATGAAATAAGGATGGGTCGTGCAGAAATGGGTGGAAAAGAATTAATCCCTCCCTCTCGAAAGAAAATTCCAGAGTATTTTGTCAGGACGTATTCTGGCGTTCAAAAAGCTCTGGTGTGATCCTCCGCCTCGCCCGTGGCTTACTGAGGTGATTGCTGCTATGCAGAACACGTTGTTCTTGTGTCAGCCACTCAGATCTTTGGGGCAACCTCTGGAATGTCTGGTATGGGGACAGCGTAATAGTCAGCCTAGAGGGGACGAAACAAGCGTCGTTTTTTAAAACTCCTGATGCCTAACCATTCCTCCTCCTCTGTCTGAGTCCTCTCTGCTTCTAAGAGTTTTGTCTCCCCTGAGATTCAGTCCTGCTGTGAGCCTCTGAATATGGTTGTTTGCCTTCTTCATCGTCATTTGGTTTTCTTTCACTTCCCGTGTAATCAAGGCACATTGTGTAATCTCAAGTGTCACCAAAATTATGGCTTTCATAAGTGTTACTTGAGAGGCATCTCAGGCAAAACCTTGTGTTAAAGAATGGAGCTGTAAAAAAAGGCTGTTCTGTATTCAGCTTCGGTTTCACTGTTATTCTTTGCACGAGAGAATAGAAATAGAATAAATAATTTCAAAGCAATCATATCCTTAATGAGCAATTTTGCTTGCAGATTTTTTTTAATAAACTATCAGCAAGATGGCATTTTAATCATGTGATCCCATTAGCGCTCTACAATAAGTCACTGCATGACACATTATGTGACACATCCTCCTGCGTTTTAAACCCCACACTATTTTTGACAAATTTCTCAACATCATTCCTGTCTGAATGCGCAGCGTGGTTGGGTTATGCAATTTTTTTTTTTTAAGTACAGGTTTCATGCATGCACACTTGAAATCACAAAATGGGCAGCATTCTCCTCCTGGTTTCAGCCTCCTTGGTGGTTGTTGTGTTTGTAAAGTGTGTATGTCATTGAAAAAAAAAAAAAGAGATGTTTTTAATTAGGCAGCGGAATACTTTAATGGAAACCCATGACTAACCACAGGATGTTTAAAGGCATTTAAAGTGCCAAACTGAGATGTTGCAGTTGAATTTGAGCAAATACACAAAAAAGGCTTTTTCTCCCCACAGCAACAGTCAGAATGACCAAATGTGCATTAAGATTTGAACATTGACAAAGTTAAAAGATTATACACTTTATGATTTCTAAAGGCATTCCTTGAACCTGACACCTTTAGTGTCAGAGTCTTAGGCTAATTTTCTGAAGGTCTTGTTAAAGGGGACATATGGAAAATCCACTTTTTTAGATGTTAAATTTATTTTGTTGGATACTTGGAGTGCATCAAAGTGTAATTTAGTCTTTTCCAGTGCTATGTAGATATCTATTCTCTTTGGGTCCTATTTTTCAAGTTTTCTGTATTTTCTATTATGTTTTCAGAACTGTTATGTCATAGTATTTGCAACAGAACTTTTAAATAAGCTCTGGACTTACCAACTTCTCCTCTGGCTCTGAATCAGACTCCAACATGTAAGGCTGGATGGACAAGTCTTCCCTTGTTGACATTCTTAACTCATTTGTAAATAAAACGTTTCTGCGCTATGTAGTCGTAAACCCCTTTAATGGACCGCTCCAGGAAGGGCTTTCGGGGTTACATCAAGGAGGAATTCAGACTAAAGCATTGCAGTTCCACTTTATATATACCCTAATAAAAAATTTAAATAAAAAAGACTTTAAGGCAAATCCTTCAAATGATCAATTAGATGTTTTGGTAACTCTAACAGTTAATAATGAGGTTTTCAGCAAAACATTTGTATGATAAATAGCACTTGGTGTGTTGTGATTGACTGAGCTATCATCTGCACCAAATTGTAGGTCAGTCTCCACAATATTGACTGAATTATATTTTTGTATTTTTAATGTCAGTTGGCTGTGGTGGCCATTTTGAAATGGATGGACTCCAAAGGTAAATCAGCTATAAGTGTATACAACCTCTGATTGTTTTCTGGAATGTTCAATCAAATATGTTTTGTCATTTATGAGAGGTAACAGCCACACCTTGCCTTTGTTTTAAACTAAACTTTAGGCTAAAGGCAGCACAGGCATGCACAATCAATCTGCACATGGATCTTGCTCCTTCATGTCTGTTGACCAATAGCAGGAGGAGCTGACCCAAGAAGGACCGCCCACCTTATTTGCATAATGGTGCAGAAATACAAAAGGTAAAGTAAAAACAGGAGACAGAAGATTGTAAAATGCAAATAAAAAGACTAGTGGGGAAAAACTATAAAAAATAAATTAAGAGATGCAAGTAAAAGGAAAAACAAAAATAAGTATCATTTAAGTTATGTGCTAAAATATATAATTTGTTGAAACTAAGGTGGAAAAATAAACATGAAGGTCAATTAAGCTATAAAACATGAGGTAACGTTCTCTTTTTTATTTTAATTGGTGCATTTTTCGGCATATTTACTTATTTATTAGGCCATTTATATTTCGGCTTTCAACTTTAGTTATGTCAGTTTTGGTCCTCCATACACAAACACGCACAAGCAGGGCAAAACCTTTATTGCCCATTTTAGCATTTTGACAGCCGGTGATAAAGGGTTGAGGTAGTTTAAGACAGAGTCAAATTTTTGACTGCGTCCACTCAGATGTCAGAGTTCAGAGGAAGGTGGTCAGTGCACCTTTTTTGCAGCACACATGCTGCTCTGATCTACTGGTCAGAGCAGCATATGCTGCACTCTTTTATTTGTCCTTGTTTGAGTTGCCCCCCTAATATGACCTCTGAAAAAAACCCACATCTCTCAGATTAAAAATCTAGGGTTACCTAATCTCTGTTAATCTGAACTAAATCCGTCTAATCGGCAGAGAAAATTACACTCAGTGTGGTGGGCTGTAATGCCCGCAAAAAATCAAACCAGCGGAGGTGAAACCGCAACTTCTCCCTGGAGGGCATTCTGGACGTCGCATGCTGTGTTCAGAACAATCTGTTAGGCGCGAGACAAAAGCCCGTGACGGGTTGTGGAAGGAGGAATCCGTGCTCCTGATTCCGTGCGTTTCACAACGTCTGGTTTGGCACACATGTGACCTCCACCCACAGAAAAAAAAAGAAAAAAAAAAAAAGATCATTATTGTTAAGTTCTGTAAGAAAATCCTAACTAAAACTGATGGAAATAAGAGAGAGAGAGACTGTGTGTGTGTCGCTGTAATCATGTTGGGAGAGTATTGATTCCGTGAGCGCACTCCAATTGGCAGCCGCTCCTACTACACACCGCGCCGGCGCGTCATCCTCGGCTCACATCGACGGAGCGAGTTGTAAGCAAATGAGAACATGTGTGGCATCTGAGAGAGTGAGAGGGGGGAAAAAAGGCAAGAGGAGGTGTGAGAAATTTTTAATCTTCCTGACAACTGGATTTGATTGCCGGGCTCTTCTTCTCTTCTTTCTTTAAATTATATATAATATATATATTTTTTTCCAGGCAGGGGGACAATGATCGATTCGTCACATGCGCACGCCTCTTCATTATAATTGCAGACAGTTGGGTGCTGTTCAGGCTGAATGGACTTGAATACGTCGCTGCCAGCGTAATCCGCGCTGACTGGAAGATTTAATAATTCACGGTAATCACGCGTTATCGCCTCAGTGGATGCTCTCTACACAGCTCTGGTGATTTTTCTTTCTTTTTTTATTTTTATTACTATTATTCTCCCTGTTTTCTTCTGGAGGATTTATCGACGGCTGCTTTTGCTCCTTATCTGAAATATCATCTGTTGCTGCAACTGGATTGAGAAGCTCCCCCCTCTCTTTCTCACACACACACACACACACGCGCGCGCGCGCACACACACCACCACCTTCATGACTGATTTAGAGATTTAGTCCATTATGGATTGTTAAATAAGAAGCTTTTTTTCCAACCATCTCTCAATCCAACTCTTGTTAAAATGGACAAAAAACTGTTGTTACTTTTATTACTCCTCTTATCTCTGCACGTGCGGCTGTGATTTTGCTTTCATTCATTATGATACTCCTCTGCTGAATTGGCTCTATTGATTCTGACTGAGCTTTTAATAGGCACGTTACAAGGCAAATTCCAGCGCGAGGTGATACTGAGGACAGTTTTCCCCCCCTACAGCCTCTTTTTTTTTGTTTCAACATTTTTTATAATAATAAAAGAATCAACTAAAGGATAGATGTTGATGATGGAGGACGACGAACTGGACGCTCATCAGGTTGATTCGGATTTCGAGCCGCAGAGCCGGCCTCGCTCGTGCACCTGGCCGCTGCCTTGCCCGGAGGATTTCCACGAGGTGAGCGGGGGTCTCCCGCTGGCCAGCATCAAGGTGGAACCGGAGGACGTGCCGGCGTGCAGAGCCGGGCTCGTGGGCGGAACGCCGGCGGAGCTGAAGCATCCAGCCGGCGCCCTGGCACCCACGGGCGCGACGCACCCATCGTGCTTGGCCGGCGCGGCGCTCGATGTGACCGGCTCCCTGCGCAAAGCCAAGTCCTCGCGGCGGAACGCGTGGGGGAACCAGTCCTACGCGGATCTCATTACCCGCGCCATCGAGAGCACCCCGGAAAAGAGGCTCACCCTGTCGCAGATTTACGACTGGATGGTCCGCTACGTGCCCTATTTCAAGGATAAGGGCGACAGCAACAGCTCAGCTGGCTGGAAGGTAAGGAACGGACCCACAGGAGCCCTGCGTGGCGGGGTTTGACGTGTTAATCAGTGATAATAGCCTATTGATTATTATTCCCTGAGCCATTATTATTCCCTCACCCCTCGTGCGTTACACATGTTAGTGTGGGATTCCGTGTCAGTTACGCATGAATGGTGCCATGCCTTATCTTGTCTTAGTTCATTACTGCCGTCTGTCATTCTAATATATCACTGATGGCAGAATGTAATAGACTGGAGTGAACACCTATCCAATAGCAAATGGCTATAGACATCAGGGTTTAGAGTAGTGCACAAAATCCCTTCATCCTCTGCATCACAGCTGATTTATTTTCACACAGGAGAAGCTGCTGTGTTGTTTCAATCTCCACAAAAATAATCATCCCACGGCTTTAAAACATATGTGTGAATCAACAGTGTGTGACACTTGTGGGGAGGGAGAGAGCACGGGTCAGCTGGCCACAATGTAAATATTCACAACTGACCACAGTCTACTACCGCTGCCTGCCTGTCTGGCTGAGAGCCTAACCTCCTGGACATCTGCCCATGTTATCAGCCTTTTTCCCTACCAGCCTCATCCTGTTTCTATTCATTATAGCCATCTGAGGACAGCAACAAGGAGGGGAGGCAGGGAGATCAACAGGGCATCAGTGTTTGTCCTGTTGAACTGAGCTTTGAAAATATGTGAAACAGCAATCTTTCGAGGTTTAAAAAAGAGATGAGAGTCCGATATAATTTCTTGTTGGCCAATTGTTCCTTTTCTTGCAGAACATTTCCCCCCCCTTGCTAAATCTTTGAAAAACAAGACTATCTTTGTGGATCTAGTTGGATAATTAACATTCAACTTGTTGGCATGCTTTCATAGTTAATTTTCTTTTTGATAAATTTTGGTCCTGTCAAAACTTGCCGTGATGTTGCGTAACACGAGCTCTGTCACCAGCTGCAGTGGAGTCTCCTCAATCAGAATCTCACAGAACCTGAATGACACTTTAAACCTGTCCCTTTAAACTCGACTGCCGAGGTGTGTCTTCAGGTTTCATTAGCTCGCATTTACTCCCAGCCATCTTCAACCACAGGGCCTCTTTACTTACAGTGCCAAAGTCCCAGTCTGCTATTTATAAAACTGCAAATTAGGGGGCCTTGACTGTGTTAGTCTGAGGTTCTTGGCTATTTCAGTCCGCTGGCGAGACATTGGCCATTCCAGGTAATGAAGGGGGATTAGGTAAGTCATTTAAAGCAGGCATCCCTTGTGTCAGTACCTGGCTTGACCTGGGCTTGGTCAGAGATAGTGATATATTTATAAATACTTGAAATATTTTCATTAAAGCAGCACAGCTGTATACAAAATATGTATTTTTTTCTGATAAAGCCATCTACATTTTCATCAGGTTTGTTGAAAACTTTGCCTTTGGAATAAGAATCATGTTTTAGTCGGCAGAACTTTAAGTGCATAAGTATTAAAATATGCATGCAACATTATGTGATAATAAAGGCCCTTAGTTGTAAAGGATATAATAACAAACAGATAATCAGTTAGGAAAAACTTTGACAAAGTCGTTCAAGATCCAAATTTCTTACCTCCACACACAACAAGTCCCACATCAGTCATTTCATTTTCCAGTTGTTTCAGGCAATTATATCTGACAGCAACATTTGCAATTTGGGAAATGTTTGTGTCATCTACAGCATTTTAACCTTTATCTTGCTTGAACAAAACATTTGACGTAAAACCGTCTGCCTTTTTTCTGTTACGACAGGAAAAAAACGAGTGAGGGAGGTCGGGCTGAGAATTGAAGGTATAATGCTGATGAAACCAAATGAAATTAAGAGGTATATCTTTGTAATTTGACTGCGAGTCTTGAAGGTGACGGTTGGACTGCAGATGATAGATCAAAGGCGAAAGCCGTGTCTACGATATTTTATTAAACCCTGGCCAAAATCCAACAGGGGGTGTTCTAGAAAAATCTTGAAAAGCAGTTTGTGCCGCTCTGATTTGAGGTGATGCAAGCGTGATGATGGGTACCGGTGAGCCAGGACAGCTAGGCTGAACCGTTAGGTTCCTACAAATACCCAGAGGGCTTCTGACTTCTAAGAAGGCTGCAGTATTCTGAGGTCATTGTTTTCTAATCAGCTTTTTTTTTTTACTGGAGTGAGGATACATGGAACTGTGTTCTTGTGAACCGTGTTAGATTTTCCACTAAAGATTTTAGTCATACTGCTCTGTAGAGAACTGGTAGCTTCTCTGACGTGAATTTCCCAGCAAAGCCAAGAAACTGGCTAATGCCAAATTATAGTAACAAGCTTATTTTTTTACCACTGGACGTTATGTTTGTGACCATCCATGTGCACATCCTACGTTTATGCTTGGGAACCGCACGTCAGCCGTAACAAAGCGTCAGGGTCGGTTCTGCTCTGTGCTTCTTTCTGGGGGCTTCGGCAGGGGGAGGGGCTGTCTGCATCTATAGGCGTCTGTGTTTTAGCCTGCTGATTGGTCTGACAGCATGTCACAGCAGTGAATGGTATATGTAGTCTCCCTATTGACTTCATAATGTCTTTAATGATGGAGTAGTACTTGGTGTTGGGATTGCCCTGTAGGCGCCCAGAAGTTCATTAACTTAAAGAAGGTTAGATGAGGCCATTGTTATGCTGAGTGTGATAGCTTTATTGTATATGGCAGCATGGGTGGCTATGGAATATACATATCCATAATTCATGAGTGCGTTTTGTGTATTAGGCATATTAGAATAAAACTGTATGGTAAATTCAGCACATTATATCATCCTTTTGGGCAATTGTAGCTACAGAGTAAGTGTATGAAGTATATCTTCATCTGCTTTCTTTATACACAAAGTTTTTCTTTCTGTGTTGTTATTGTGCCAGGGCGTTTTTCTTTTTTCCTGGCTTTTGCGCCAGTCAGATCCCAGTGGATTGTGCAGCAGGTCATCAAGAGTGCCAGGCAGTCACTCAGACACTTTAATCCAAAGCGACCAGACTGTTATTTATAAATCGACTTTAGGTAGAGGTCTGTGCAGGGCACGGAGGGCAAAGGGTCACCAGGGCTTCCTTTATTGACACAAGTCAGCCAGGCCAAAGAAAAAGCTTTAAAAGAAAAAAAAAGCAAAAGTAATGTGACAGTGACTGTGTCAGAGGTAGAAGGGAAGACGAACTGCCTTTGGGGAAAGTTTAAGGAGAGCTGTAAAGCTGTCATCAGGTGTAAATATTGTCTGATCATCTGTAAAAGCACATAGCCCCTATCTTTCTACGTAGCAGTATTTACAACTGACTATATGACTTTGTCTAATTGATTTATGGGTTAAAAAAGTGTCTCTTATTTTTTAAGCTCAGACACTTTTAGTAGACACTTGGTAAGAGTGAGAAGAAAATGAATGTTCAACAAATGACAGAAGAGCGAGTTTGACCAAGGCTTACTGCGATGTAGAAAAACTCGAAGCATTCGGTGTACAGACGCTGGAGCTGCACGGTGTGCGTGTACACATGTAAGCCTGTGTCGCTTGATGTTGCTGGAGAAGGGTGGGCTAGAAAGTATCCGAGGCTTCTGCTGATTCATATTTTATTCTGTCTTGGCTCGTGGGAGCAGAGTAATTTGAATCTGAGACAGAAACATTCACATGCTTGTGCTCACTCTGAATGAGAGCACATGATGCATGCTGGACAGATTTACGGTGCAGGATTATGAACACCTTCTTTACCTGGAGCCTGTTTGGGTTCGAGCAGTATATTTAGCTTCAACCGGGTACCTGATGCCAAAAAGCCCATTCTCTCTGCCTTTCCCCCCCAGCAGCCTTCAGGCAGCCGTGACAGCTTATTTCTCACTGAAATGATTAATGTACATGCAAATTACCAAAGCATGGGCATGCATTCAAATATGGGAGACGGCAATCAGGAGACAGTAATAAGAAAAACAATATTATTTTGCCTTTGATATTACTTTGGCAACTTTTATCACAATATCTCCTAGACACCCTTGTTATCTCTCCTTTTATCTCCCAGCTCTCCTCTTATGCAATGTCTTTCAAGCCATTAGACATTCTATACATTCTTTCTGTCTTAGTGGTTTTAGGTACAAGGGCCAATTGAGGTGAGGAGTCTTTCCCAAGAGCGCTGTGGCGCTGGGGTTTTGAGCTTTAGCCATGTTCCAGACTGCCTCAAGCGGCGCGCCTCCTCTTATCTGAGAGAAATCTCACATCTCACATTATCTTAGAGATAATAGGATATCAATGCTAAATTTTACTCAGTTCAGCTTTGCTCAAATAGTAAGAATGAGATTGTCAATTTTCCAATTGGACATAGTTGAGCTAATTTGCATTGTGAACATGAGCTTTTTCAGCATATTTTTAACCAAGTCGTATCACTGCTCCTTATTATTTGGTGACATGTTCGGTGCTTGTTTCTTAAGTATAATGACGAAATGAGAAGTTTTCATCTTTTTTTTCCAATTGAACTGTCCATTTAGGGTAATAATTTCCGGTATTTCCGACGGCTCAGACACAATCATTTACAGAAAACACACAACGCTGTAGTGCATCATCCTCAAACCACCCATTGAGGAACACTCTGTTCTTGGGTGGGGTGAGAGGAAGGGGCCGACCACGATGGGAGGTGGTTCTCAGTGGTGTAGCTTTGCCATCCTACTTGTTATGAAATCTGTCTGACTTCTGTCGATTGGTTCACTTGGAAGGCGTGGCTCGGTTTAGTAAGCTCCTGCGGATTTTGACCCAAACCAGTTACAGATACAGGGACACAACTGTGGCACGCGTTGCTTTTTGAGGTCGTGTGTTTAACTTGATGCCATGGAGATTTAATTGGGCAGAGGGAGACTTGAGTGTTACGCCACTGCTGCATGAATAAAACAAATACTTTTACTTCCAAATAGTTAGCCACAAAACCGGAAGGGAAAAGAAAATGTTTTTAGTAGACGCACAATTCTGGACTTGCACCCACAGTACCTGATTTTTGGTACAACGGGAGGGAAATAACCCATGTTTTCCTGCTTGATTACTTGTCAGTCACATCGTGGCGATACAAGCCCTCTTGTGACTTAAAGTTCTGGTAATAGTCAATGTGACTGCTCATGCTGCTAGAGAGGCTGAGGAAGAAGAAGAAATAAAGATAGACTGTTGTTTGTTAAATTGTTATTAATACAAAAACATTTTAAAAGAAGTATTTCTCATTTATTTTAGCATACGGTATAGATGAAATAGTTTATTATGAAAAAAGTGTTCTTTAAAAGAAGTGTCTCATATTTGTTGATATGTTTGACTAAATGAACAGGAAGGAGTTGTAGGTGGAACATTTTGTCTGAGATATAATTTATATTTCCTTTTTTCTAGAGAAGAAAAAAATACTTTGGATTTTTTTAAAGCATTGTTCTATGGTTGTGAGCAGTAAGTATCTTACTTGTTGTAGATGGCTCTCTAAACAACCTTAGCTTGAACAAACAGAGTTGAATTCAATGTGAGTCCAAGTCGAACAAGATTGCTGCCCTCTTTAAACCACTTTTATCTCAAATTTTTATATAGTTTATATAGTTTTATAGCAAATTACACTTTATAATCCTTCACATCACAATCAATTTCATAATTAAGTTCTTTATGTGAACATCATTGTAGGTTTAATATTGCAGACCATGTAGGTTTGAGGTTTCTTAATGTCCTTCATTAAACAAATGTTGCCAAAACAAAAATGATTTAATTCAGCCAGAGTAACTTTAAAATGGAAATGTAACAAACCCTTAAAGTTGAGCAAATTACATTTGCTTAAAAAACTGTAAAATGTGGGTATAACTGTTGCATTGGATAATCTTTTGCTATGTTGTGTAAAACACAATTTTGTTTTGAAATACATGGAAATTTACTTGGTAACAATCCTCAGATTGACAGTTTTTGGTGAAAATAATTGTCAAATACAAAATCCATGTGACTGCTATGAAACCTTTTGAGACTGGAGATGCTTTTGGGTAGCAGTAATCCACTTTAGTCCCGGTTCTGCTAGAATTAGCCGTTAGCTCATCAACTATTCTCTATTCCTCCAAAGTGTGGCTGTTCAGAAAGCTATCTACAGCAGGTAAAATGTTGACTGTGCATAACAGTTCCACAGAACGCAATTAAAAAAAAAAAAAGAAATCCAAACTATTCTTTTAATGTGTTCAAAGTAGCTCTTCTAAAACTAGAAAAACTTTTTTTTTTTTGGTTTGAAAGTGGTCACTTGGGAAGAAATTGTGTTAGCCTTTATGACGCTCGAAATGTTGAACCCTGTCTGTGGCGGCATGCTTGTTGCTCATCTGTGTCAATGTGCAAAATGCGTGATTGCGGTTGTGTGTGCAGATGTGAACCCCCCCCCCCCACACACACACACACACACACACCTCTCTCTCTCTCTCTCCCTCTTCATGAGTGTGTCTGTGTGTTTGTGTGGGTGTGTTGCGGCGGCGGCGGTGGTGGTGGGGCTGATGGGCTCTGTGGGAGCCCGGGTCCCGGGGGAACAGCTCTCGTTAATAATTCAGACGAGGCTCATTATCAAGGCAGCGCAGATTTCTCCCTGATTCCACCTTAATTGCAGGCAGGCTGCTCCACTCAGGCAGGCGGTAGTCACGCTGGGTTGACTCGCTCTGTCTTTTTCTTCCCCACTATAGGGCCGCCTTTGCTCCACTCTGTTCTGCCCCGTCTCCAGTGCTCACCTCTATCACAGCAAGACGCCCCCTTGGCTAGTCAGCGTCACGTTAACGTACTTTCTAAGAACGTAACATACCACAGATGCACAGCTTTTTTTTTTATTCTGATTAAAGATGTGCCCCATATATTTCCAATTAAATAAAGTGTGGGCTGTTGGGCAATGCTGTGGAATGTTTAAGCTTTTTGGTTAACAGGGAGTCAGTCTGAAGGTTTAGATTTTAGTGATAAAAACAATAAATCCACCAATCAATGGTCAATCTGAACTCCTATTAATTGTCATTTACAAGAAAAGAATAGACTATGAGAACTATAGAAGACTATAGGAACCCTCATTAGTTCCAGCTCTTTTAGGTTACATAGTATGTGCACAGGTATTTAATTGAAGTACCATGTGTCTACATACAGATTCATTAAAAAAAGCACCCATGAAGCTCTAATGTTTTTCTTTCATTATAGGCTTTGTGAAATATTATAATGATGGGTTTATCCTTGAAATCGCCCAGAGCATATTATCATACTGATGACATTGTAGAAAGTGATTGATATCACACTACAATAATACCCCTCTTCATGCCCATCTATAAGCTTATGTAATGTATCTTGTCTTCATACTGTAATTTACACTGACTGATGGCTTTCCATCCAGTCCATTTAGTGAAGCCCCGCAAAGAGATCAACATAATGGGCCTGATCTTGTCATACATGTATATGAATATTTCAAATCATGCCACTGTAACTAGATGGGGGAGCTTTAGATAAACAACACAGATGCTTCTTCCCCTTTGCTCACGTTTCAAGATGAAGTGCGCTCCGAGCTGTATTTCTCTCCCAGCCTCAAAACTGGTTTCCCCACAAATCACCAAACCCATATTTCCTAATTCAATTTTTCTCCCTGTCTGATATCTCTTCCTGTATGCACCGGATTGATGGTCCTGCGCGTGCGTGTGTTTACGCGTGCGCACGCCGCCGCCGTCCGTCCCTGAGAAAGAGATGATGTACGCCAACGTAAACGATGTATTTCACAGTGCTTCATCTCCAGACCCTTCCTGGCAGCTGCGTGCCAGGTCGCTCGCTTTTTCTCTGCGCTTGTCCATCAAGCCCCTGTCACGGGCCAAAAGGGTTGCAGGAAGAGAAAGTGGAGCGTGTGAGGGCTGGCGATCAGTTTACCTGAGCTCAGCGGCCGTGCGAGTGATGGAAGGGGCCGCGGCACAAAGGGAAATGTAGTTAATGCTGACTGATTGGAACAGATGGATGGGTAAAAAGAGAGGGGATTGAAGAGAAGTCAAGAGTTATGCTCGTAAAAGATGCTTGTTATGCTAATGGGTGGATGTGCTGTGGCTGAACGACGCGCCGCTGATGGATGGAGCGGCAGAGGTCACCTCAGGTGGCGAACGGTGAGCACTCCCCTGAGCGGTCACATCAGTTCACCAAAGCTAAAAGGTCAAACTATTTGGTAGGTAATCACTTCACATGGACGGTTCCTCGGGCCTGTAGGTTTGTGTTTGTGAAACAGGCCATGCAGAAGCAAATCTGTGTGGGAGAGCCATCATATGCGCGGGAGGTTATGGTCTGACCGTAAGACCAGCTGGGATTGAGGAGGGGGGGGTTACGGCTTGTGTTTGAGGAGCATCACAGTCGCACAGGGGGGTAAAATTCCTTCCCCTTCAGATTTGTATGTCAGAGGAATAAATCTGGGTCAGGACACTGGATCCTGTGTTTAGTATGCTGGCCGTGTGAGGTCTGAACTCTAAGTCTGCTCATAGCCCTGAATGAACCCAGCACGTCTGCCTCGCTCTGCCACCAGACGGGCGCCTTTACCTTTCTGTCTTTCTCTTGGACTCGTTTCTCTGTTTCTGCTTTTTCTCCTTGGCTTTTCTCTCCGAGCCAAAAGCGTTCTCCTCTCCCCTTTCTGATTCTTTGCCTTTTTTCTTCCCATTTTCCAAGCTCTTATACCCCCCCCCCCATTACCCTTCTTTTTTTTCACCATGCTCTCTTCTTTTACTGTCAGTCACTCACAGCCTTCCCTTCTTTCCTCCCTTGTTCTATTTCACACACACAGTCCTCCCCACAAAGTAGCCTTTTTATCACTCATTTCCCTCTTCCCTCGCTTATTTCTCCTGCTCCTTTCATGTGCTTTTGAAATCCCCTTTTCATCTTTAGCAGTCTTCCTCTCTCTCTTATACACACATGCACAGACACACACACACAGGCTCATTCAGTCATTCTTTTATTATCCCAAAACTAAAGTGATAAATGGCTCTCTTTCTTCTCTGTAAATGTCACTCTGGGAATTGTCTCTGCTCATTGATTGACTGGAGTAGAGGGATGGCCACACATGCACATGTGCCAGTCATGTGCATGTGCATGGTGCCTGCAAAGGAAAAGGGAATGAGAGACACAGAGGTGATGTCTTATTAGAAATACAGATTCTTTGAGACTGCGACTGTCAGGGTTGTCCTGGGCACATCACAAATCCAGCTTTTTTTAAAAAATACAATTTTAAGTTGAGAAATTATTTGAAAATCTTGCGTATTGTTTTATCATAAAACAGCCATTCTTAGCAGGAACTTACATTTTGAGAAATGCCGGGATCAATCACAGATGAGCAATTTAAGCTGGCAAGCCAGGCTGGTCTTTTTTTCCCCCCTCTTGATTTAAAATATGCAAGTGTTATCCTCAGTTAGATCAATTGGTCTTAGCTTATCCCTGTCAATAAGAATGAGTGTTACGGAAAAAAAAGCATCAGGGCCATTTTTCCGACCAGATAATGTGGCAAAATGTGAGCGCTGGCAAGTCGGGGTTAATAATGCTCAGTCATTTTCTTAATGTCTCACTCACCCTGCCTCAGGCGCTGGAGCTTGATAAAGGTCAGGACTGCTGGTGGTTACATGTCGTCGTCCCTTATTTCACTCTCTTTACTGCACAGTGAGTAAGAAGGAAAGTCCACGGCCAGCCAGCGAGGACGCTGATCCGCGTCTCTCCATTTTCAGGACCCCGGATAAAAAGATTTAATGGGGAGACATTCGGGAGACAGGGGAGGCTGGTGCAAGTCAATGAAGAAGGGATGAAAAATTAAATTGATAGAGACAGAGATAGAAAGATGGAGAAAGAAGCGAGTGAAATGGAGAACCAGAATAGTAGAGAGTAGATTATAGGGCTTCCAAGCAGGACTGGAAGTTAGACTTGGCTGCACTTCAGCTACACTCTGCACACTTCAGCTCAAGTGTGGGTCTATTAGTGCGGTCCCATTGCACTGAGAAAACCATGCACTCCAAGATTTAACACACATACCCACACATGCACACACATACAGAGCACATTTTATACCAGCCATAAATGCAAACCCCCACAAACATATAGTACAGGTAACGTCTACCTTTGCCCTCAAACGTGAATGCACTCAAAAAGCTACAGTGACCGAGTTGTACTTTATTGTTTTTTTTCTGTCCCACACATACACAATCTCTTTCACTAGCCACCAGATTGCTTCTTGTCAAAATAAATAATTAAAAGCATGCAATAACAGCCTCTGAAAAAAAGATCCTTCAATTAGTGCAAAATGGGTAAATGGTGTGGGGCAGGGGCAGGAGGCAGGGAAGAGGGGGTGTTCGTAGAAGACACACACAAATGCAGCTTATTACATAACCGACAACATTTTTTTTTTGTTTTTTACTCAGTTGTGCAATGATAATTTGCCCCCTTCTCTTTCCAATCAGCTTAGAGAAGTCTTTTCTCAAATCCTTACAAGTGATCTGTGCCTAAAGACCGGCGGGGGCGAGATCTAGATGAGTGGCAAGGAGGTGCCAGAAGGGCAGCTGAGGGGATGCTGCTGGGGCCAAAGCTTTGTGTGTGGGCTTGTGTGTGTGTGTTTACAACATTTTAAAAAAGTTGAATTTCTGGAAGTTTCATTTTTACTTGTGTGGGAGAAAGAGATGTTTCTCTTAATACTATGTGAAACTGTGAGAATCGGTCAACGGACAGAGGTTAGAAAGGGCGCGTGATGTGATGCTGTTTTATTAATAAGTTGAAGCTGTTGGACAGGAGACCATGGGACGAGCAATGGACTTGGCTGAACATTTGCATTCTGCTGGTGATGGGAGAGTTAAATAGGTAACTTAAGGTTTAAGGTTTTCTCTAGCAGGATTATTGATGTCTAGACTCTGCGGTAGTCAGTCTGTAAGTAAAAATATTGTTTCAGTCTGCCTGGCATGGCACGGGGCATATTGAACTCATGAATCCTGACATTGTTGTTCTTTGTGTGATTCTTGAAACGACCATCCACATGGCTGCCAATAAACGGAGAAGCTGCTCGTTGCATAAGTTGCGGTGAAAGAGTTGTTGCCAGTTGATAATCATTTGTCACAAAACTTTTCCAGGACAAAACTCCAATATATTACTTACCCGTATTGAACCGTATCGAACAGTGCTTTAGGTTCAATACACACTTGTATCGAACAATACAGATTTTTAAAAATTGTTTTATTAACTTGTTTTCTAAAGATGATCTGTGTTGAAGGATCAGTGGATCTGTGTTTGACTACTCCACCTAGGCTGCATTTTTGAGCTCAGATCCACTGAGAAACTTACTGTTTTAGCAACATTTAATTCAAAAA
>JAUBOC010000050.1:601555-621387 GCA_032275365.1 Anablepsoides cearensis
AACAAATGTTTATTATTAATTTTAATAAATTGCAAGGTAAAAAGGGCATGGAAATTTCTCTTTTTTGTATCGAAAAATATCGAACCGTGAGACTGAAGTATCGAACCGAACCGAACCATGAATTTTACGTATCGTTGCACCCCTAATATATATATATATATATATATATATATATATATTAGGGGTGCAACAATACATGTACCCGTATCAAACCGTATCGAACAGTGCTTTAGCTTCAAAGCTGTTGAAATTCCAGCTTGTGTGGGAGAAATGATATCAAATCTTGATACCAATGATACCAAATCTTATACAGTATATATTTGTCCAGTCATGCTATCCTCCACTGCACCTGGTCAGCGACACGCTCCTGGTGCAAACGCTCACATGCCAGTTTTATTTTTGACTCCAAGCCCACAGAAACCTCTCAGTTTTACAGCTGAGCTGGCGTTTGGCCAGGATACTCTGTTCAACCTCATGATATTGCCGTAGTGCTGTCATCAGCTGGGTTGTAGTGCTTAACTGCACTCACAGCTGGTGCCAACACCAAGCTTACTAATGTTTCACTGGGACAAGTGTATTACTGAATCGGCCTAATCTGTGTGTGATAAATGCTATGACAGTAATGCAAACAGATGGAACCCTGAACCTGGAAACCATCCGAGTTAAGTAGACCGAGGGGCGATTTTTGCACTTGTGCTAACATAGCTAGCCTTCTTAGAGGCTGCTCTGTTTATGCAAAATGTCAGACATGTTGATTTTGTTGTTCAGCTCGGGGCTTTGCTGCACAGGTCAGAGGACCTGGAGGGATAAAAGGAAGTCAGAAGCTTTTTTTTTCCTCACAAAAGCAAACTAAGGAAGTGGATGATGATAGTACACCAGTGACTGTGGACTCAAAGTTAGAGAACTAGAGGTATTGATGGGTCACTCTCAATCAGAGCTGCGGGGGGCCTGGAGTCAAGCAGTCAATGGAGTGGGGTTCTGTTTGGACAGGGTATCAGTCCATCAAAAGGCCTGATTGATGAGCAGATAAACAAATTCATAAGCTGAGCTGAATAACTGCAGTGGACGAACAGATGGGATTTAGTGAGAGATGAAGGCAAACGATGCAGAAATGTGTTGAACAACTGCCTCACCTTGCTGTGGTTAAGAATAGGTCAAGTAGCAATGATGCTCAGTGCAGAGAGATCAGTTGTGGCATGCAGAGCGGGTGAAAACGAGAGCAGCGGGCAAGAATGGAATTGAGCGAAAGAAGAAAAGGAAGTAGGTTGGATCAATCCTGAGTGGGGTAAAAGAAAACTATGACACCATTGCTTGAACGCTTGATATGAGAAAGAGCAGAGAGGGTCTGTTAGGGATGGAGGTCAAAACGGGGTAAAACAGGTGGAAGGGAAAGAAATGACGGGAGGGGTACTGTATTGGGGTCTCTGAGGTGGGCCGATTGCGTGACTAGAGGGAAAGTGCATTGCCGTGTGGGTAATGCTCTCAAGACGGATATTAAGACGCGCAGCTCGACTCACGCAGTCACTGCCCTTCTTTTTCCCCCCGTTCTCCTTTACTTTTCTCCATTCTGCTCCCTCTCCCGCTCCCTCTCCGTCTCCACTAATGATCCTCGCGTACTGCCACACTGCAGGGCTGAGTGATGCCCACTGACAGCCGCGCTCAGGCGGAAACGCTGCTCCCCAACCCCCCCGTTCCACAAAGCTGCGACATACACAGAACATATAGAAGTATAGCACCACCTCACATACATGTCCCAGCTCATGCAAACTAACTGACAGATGTGTATTTATGTGTGTGTGTGTGACCAGTACTGTCTACAAAGACAGAACCCCCTCGATGGCGCTCACGTGCACTTACTGTTTGCCTGCCTCCACCCGTGTTTGCCTTCAGGTTTATGCGATGCAAAGTTGTGAGACATCAAAGAAATCACCAGGTACATCATGGTGGTTAATGATGCTGCCAGCAACATTTTTTATTTATTTTTTTGTCCAGTGAGCCTGATGGCAATGTATTTTTTTTAAGCAGACATAGTGAAAATGGTTAGACAGTAAAGAAACACAAAGGTTAACAGGGTTTGAAATTGCTCTCCAGAGATGGAGAATGGTTTGCTTTGAAATAAAAAGCCGGGCTACTTTAAATGTTGAGCCTTTTTTTCCCATTATAAATAGCACTTTACAGTAGGATATTGGTATGTAGAAGTGATGAAAAATGCACTTATTTCATACTTTAAATGACAGAAATATGCTGGTAGTAATTGATGCTTGAACTGCTGTTGTTAGCAAAGAAAAACCTTGGGTTTTTTTCTCAAACTCAGCTTCTTGAAATCTAAGTAGCGAGAAAAAAATATGCGCTGCGAAATTGTGTGTTCTATAACAAAACTACACCTGAATGATTCAGAAATCTTATATACTTTAATATACAAATGTAAATAATAATAATAATAATAATAATAATAATAATAATAATAATAATAATAATAATAAATTGCATCATGCAAATGAGCAGACTTTAAAAGTTAGAATGAGAAACTTTTATTAGATTAGTGTTTTGCTGTCAGAGGTGATGTCCTGTTAAGTCTGTGGCCAACATATCTTCCATCCATGAAGACACCATAGAAAATTTTGAACAGAAAACTTATTATGGGCTGTTAATTAGCCGGACTTATCAACTTGTGACTGTTTACTTGAGAGCACCTTTCCCATTATCTTCTGTTGGTTTTAATCGCCTACTTCTTCAGCTTTGCACGCAAACAAGTCGTGCATCTGACATCATTTTGCACCTTTTTTTAATATCCGTAAATATTGACTTTTCACTTCAAACTTTACCCATCAAGGAATTCTTTGCCATCTCCGTACATGCCTGTACGAGACTCCTTAAATATTTTCGCTCTAATCCCGGCTGCTGTCCTGATCCAGGCTACCATGAAACGCTTTAGAATTAGGTCACAGCATCTCACTCCTCTAATTAGATGCAGCGAGAGTGTCCATAATGTTGCATGTGCCTGTGTGTGTGTGTGTGTGTGTGGGTCTGTGAGTGTGCGTCCACATACTGGGTGCTCTTAATCTGTAGGTGGCCTCTATGGTAATGACGAGTCCTGGGAAGAAGTGTTAACCTGCATTTCTGCTACTGTTCGCGTTTTTCAAGACGTTTTCGGAGACTCGTGCTTCTTGCAGGGTTTGATGAAGATGGAGGAACAGAAAGTATCTGCAAGGTGAAGGAAAAGGTCGTGATCAGCCACAAAAGTTGCATGTGAAGTATTATCAGCCGTTGTGCAACAAGCTCCAATTGAGAGGGCGTTTCGGTCTGAGCGTGCTCTGTTTTGCGAGCTTCTCTGAAGGTTCAGTGCACTTGTGAGATGTAACTCCAGCTCCTTTGCAGAAATGAATATTGGTTTGGGTGACACAGCTCTCCACCTTGAGCACTCACGTTCCTCTTTTTGAGATGTATCTGTGTGGGGGGCGAGAAAAAAACACACCGGCTTCTGCAAATTTAATGGTCACTTGGGTTTTTTTTTTCCTTTCTGTATCGTTCCGTTTTTCATATTTGCACATCTTACAAACAAATAGGTGTTTATTAAAAAACGTCAACGTGAGTTTCAAATCTGTTTCTATGAAACCAATATACATCAGTTCCGTGGGGTGTATAGGCTGCGGGAAACGAGGTAAATGATCAGTACGTGCTTGGAGGAGAGGGGAAAAGACCGGGAATCATAGAAAACTGTGTGTGTGTGTGTGTGAAGGCATGCAAGCGTCTACGAGCGCATGAGTGTGAGAGAGGAAGCCAAAGGAAGAAAGAGTAGCGGAGGGCTCGCCTTAATTAAGTTTTCAGGAGCCTCTTAAAAGGTCATGGCATGCCCACGCAGCCCCTCGCCACCGCCACCGCAAGGCTCTGCCAAAATTTCACCCCCCCCCCGCCTTTTTCTCCTTTTTCCTCGTCTCCCTCCCTTCACCCACCCCGTTGCGATCTATCCAGTCATCAGCCCCCCATCTGTGCACATTAGCCATTCATGAACACACTCATTAGGGTGGGAGTTTGAAGCGATTGTGTTCTCTAGTCTGCGGCTGGAGCTCGCCGATTAATATTTCAGCGTCTCCTGCCGAGGAGCTGAGAGCAAGTTTGGCCCTCTTAGGCTAGAATAAGAGAGTCATCCCCCCTTTTTTTTAACCCCCACCCCACCCCACACACACACACACACACACACATACACACATACACACAGACAGAGCGAACCTTCCTCCTCCTCCATTCTTCCTCTCTCAGACAGTCACACAACCTACAGTACGTTGGCCCCTATTTTCCTTTTATTGCATACACACTCTTGCTGGGTACACATTCTATACATACACACACGCACACACACATATAAGACCCTAACTCAAACTGACTTAATTGGGTGCTTTTTGTTTCAGGAAATAGAGTGAAGAGGGAGGAGTGGCAAATTCTGTTTCTTCTTGCCCCCCCTCTGCCCCCATCTTTCTCATTCCTCTCAGCTGGAGAGGAATGTCCTCTTTTAACCATCCTTCATTTTTTTTCTCTGCGTCCTCACGAGCTTGCACTGTCGGCCAAGTTTGGGTCGGGGTGGAGAGGTTGCGCGGGTGGGTGGGCATTCTTCAGAGTACACACAAACCGAGTTCATTCAAGCTAAATCAATACTCGTCCTCATTCGTACTGTATCATAGCCCTTAAAATATGAGAATTTGAGGCAGCCGGTGGGATCGTGGGTTATCAGTGTCAATATTCGAAGCACTGCTTCTGCATACAGAAATCACTCTGATGCTGCTCGAGAGCTCTTTTCTTTTTAATCCTGCAAGCATCCTGCTTCTGTGACCATGTCCACATGGCGCTGGATTATTATTGGACTTCAGTGATTCTTAGCATCAACAGTTGGTGTTTTAATAATAAGAGGAAATGAAGTTATATACCCATTATTGTAGTGAATCCTTGTGGCATTTTACCTCAGGTTTTAAAACACAAGAACACACGTTAAACGCTTCCCATCTCAGAAAAAAGTAAATAAATGTTTAGATTTTTTTGTTGTTTGTCAAAGTATACAAGCCTGTGAGGGTTAATCTCAGCATGTGAGTTAAATTTGTGACATTCAGAATCTGGGTTTCATGTTTTTGTCCATCTTCCTCAGTACCAAAAATTGATGAAGAGGCAAGACTTGTGGTGTAAATTCCAAATTTTGAAAGATTGCATGTAAAAGCAGTCAAACCAGATTTCTTTATAAATTGCAACAAGTGATTCTGGTTTCTATCTTTTTCCCTCTAAGTATGTGAACCATCACATTAAAACGAGGATTAAGTCCCAAATTGGTATGTGGAGAAATAGGCAGATATAGTGTTGTGGTTAATAGCGTTTTGTCAAAATATAATAAATAAGTGCCTCATAAATGTATCATACAGTAATATAATCTTAAAAAAATTTGAGCATTAGCAACAACATAAAAAAGACTTTAAGCAAAACACCTTGAATTTTTTATATTTTCACCATGAGCAAGCAAGCTTTTGTTTTGTTTCAGCTGGAAAATCTCAATATCCAAATACATTTTGAGGTTTCCTCGTTAAAATTACATAAAAAAGGATTCAGACCAAATATTAATGCATTGTTGGGATAAACAAGACAAATTAAGTCACATCTCTGGAACTATTTCTTCAATCAGGATGAGCCAGGTATCAAAGGGTAGCTGAAATAATGTGAAAATGGATTTTTGTCATTTTGACCAAATTTGACTTAATCCTCAGTTTGATGTCATGATTGACATATTAGCTGAGACTAACCAGAGATGTGTTCTTTTAAAAAAAATCTAACAAAGCAGTGGGTTTGCTAAGATTTCCTGACAGAACTTGTTACTCTTGAATGGCAACAAGTTAAAGCTTCTCAGATTATTTAGAAATCTATACATTTTAAGGGAGTAGTCCTCAGACAGTTTAAGCTTATAGCAGTATAAATAGGGGATAGCTCTGGAACTAACTATATGATTTATCAAAAAATAAGTATTTAAGTTTAGCTTTTTAGCTGACAAATAAAAACTCTATCTGGTAAATATAGAACAATAGCATCTTTAATATGAATATAACATATTATATTTATTTACTATGTTATCTCTCCACACGAGACCTGCTGACTGACCTCATTCATTTGACTTTGTTGTGTTTGGAGCAGGAGTTTCCCGAGAACAGGACTGAGAAACGCTGCTGTGCATGATGTACGTTTATGTGAGAGTGCACAGTGCTTTTCTGTGGCGCAAAGGAATGAGACTGTCACTAAAGGTCAACGCTCATTTAGAGGGGGACACATTTACACAGGGAATTGTCTCCATGTCGCTTTTAACTACCGAAACCTCTGTGATTGAGATTCCTGCGACTTCTCTTCGTCGAGCAGGCCCCCGCGTTCAATACCCTCTTTTTTTTGTGTGCCTCACCCACCTCTGCCCTCTCAACCTCTCCCATGCGCAGACAAACTACGCTTTTCATTCCGACCACGCCGCCCCTCGTCCATTCTTCTCCATATAGGTGTAAGTGGGGGTCCGTCGTCTGTGTGTGGATAAGTGGAGGCCTGCGAGCTGAAATGTAGCATGTGGGCAGGCATTCATGGGGACCGTCGGTGGGTGCAGTGGATGCTGATGGCTAATGAAGTTCCCCTGCACCTCACAGCCCTATTAAACTGCTGCCCCCTACATCTACCCACTTCACCCCCTACCTCTTGCCTTTTTTTTTTTTTTGCCTCCCTAAGGGAGCGAGTTGGCAGGGAGAGGGAGCTGGCTGCTATGGCAACAACAAGGAATCCTCCCTCTCCCACAGGTCTCCTTAGCAACTGGTAGCTTGGCATTGCAGTAATGAGCGTGCCCAGTGTGCCAGGCTTTGTGTCATGTTTGCCTGTGTATAAAGGGATATATTTCTGCACAGGTGGGTGAATAGATTGCTGCTGGGTACAGTTTGCCATTTTATACGAGGGTAAAATGGATTATGACAAAGAATTACCAAATTTTACGTGAATTTGTCCCAATTTTTCAAATATTTCAGAATTGAAATAGGAGAAAAATCTTTCCATCAACTTGTTACAGTCATGAATCTGCTTGTCTTTTGTCCTGACTGTTTATCTTTGTGCCCTTTGCACACGTGCCCCTCTGATCCCCATTTGTGTATTACGTTTTTCTTCCCTATAATTGTGGTCATTCTTCTCTATAGTGTGAAATTGAAGCAATTAAAGGGACAATCTGATGAATTTTGCATGCCATCTGCATGGCTGCCTATGAGCTTCCTGCTCTGCTGAAATTAAATTAAACGCTGAGAATGATTTTTATTAAAGTGTGATCTGAGGTGTGCACTGACCTTTAGAATGTAGGAAATGAGATTCTTATTGTTATGAATGAGATTATGTAGAGCCTGAGTGTGAAAAACTGTGTCTGCATTGATTCTATTGTTGGCTGACAGTTTCTTTGTATATAGCAGAGGGAGGTTTCCGTATAATCAAATCCACTGTGGCTGTTGGCTATTAAATGGACTGATACAAAAATATTGACAGACATGCTCTCATAAATGCAGATTGACTTGCGCACAACTTGCACGCACACATATTTCGCAGATCCTGTAAAAAAAAAAAAAAAAAAAGAGCTGTAAAAGCCTTTTCAGAAACGTGTTGGTCTTTAACAAAAGCATGGCGAACCCAGTGGAAAATGTTAGTTGGCTCCCTAGTTGAGGTGTGAAGTGCGAGCAGGCGGCCGGCCCCACAGGTGGCCCAGCCCAAACACCTGTTGTGTGAATCCTCCGTGGGAGGGTGTGAGGTCTGCCTACCTCGCAGGTCCCAGTGGAAAAACCACACCCATGCTGTACTGTGGCATGTGATTATTCATGTGCTCGCGCCGACTCTAAGGCTCCCCCGTTCTGTGTGTGGGTGTCAGACGTGATGCCCAGATTGTGTCCCCTTTGCGCCCACCGGAAACTCTCGGCTGTCTTTGGCATCGGCGGAGCGGATTTCTCGATCCCCTATCAGGGTCTCAGATGCTCTTCTAATCTGTCAGCATCTATTTTTATCCCCAAAAGCTGCGGCAGCTCTTCTTTATCCCACACCCTGCCACCCCGATGCCAACCCTTCCCTTGGCGCCAAGGTGGGCACAGCTGATGAGTCGCCAGCTTTTGGCTGCAATTAGTGCACAGTCAGGCAGGAATCCCCCACTAACTCCATTACACCCCTCTCCACAGCCACTTCCTGATCTTAGGCTACCAGACACGCTACCACACACTTGCTTTCCATTTTAAGCCTTTTTATAAATGGCACTCCTGCAGTGTTGTGGAATAATAGGGTCGGATTCAGAGCACCTTTCACAGTGCTTGAATTGCTCTACTGTGCAAACTCGGTCTATTCAAGTACAGTTGCTGCCAAGGAAAGGCACATTTAAACTGTACCGGTTCAGATCTGGTGCTGAAAGTAAGAAAGGTTCGGAGAAAATGTGCCAACTTGTGAGCCCCTGAATTAACCTTAAACCATTTTTGCAAAATCTAGTAGGAGATCTTTGTTTTTTGTTCAGTAGAAAAATCAGTAAATTTGTTCTTGTTTTTTAATATGGCTTAATTTTACTGTTTTTATTATACTGTATTGTTTTTAACTGCTTTTATTGTTATATTTCATATTGTTTGTCTTAAGCTCTCTCTTAAAAAAATGTTCTTGTGGCTCAACAAGACTACATGTATAAATAAACCTTAAATAAAATGTTTCCTGTAGAGCATAACTGGTCAACTAAAAAAAATCTAGTTCCTGACAGTCCTCAGCAGTTCTTCAGTGATGAACTGAAATGTATGCAATTCCTAATCTCAGGTTTGTTTCTTTCTCAACAAGGGCTTCAGTGTGCTTTGCATGCCAATGCAGTCGTGACCACTGCTGTGGAGGCGATGATGGCATGTGGCAGAGAAGTAACTGTTTCTCACCTCCTAATAAAAGAGACTCCTTTTTAATCTTTTCAATTTGATTGCATTCCAAAACAGGCCTGTCTGCCCATCTGTCTCTCTTAAAGAAGCCTCCTAAAGGGATTTTAATCATCTGGCTCTGGGCTTCTCAGGCAAATAACTACATATCTCTCTTTCTCTTTCACACATACACACACAGAAACAATTTCCAATTTTTTTTATCCTTGTACTCACTGTCAAAGTTGTGCTTGTCTTTTCTCTTTGATACACTATATTGTCAGAGCCTCATCGTGCCGTATCTGTGCTGCCATTAGGTCCTTCAGTCGCACTTCAAGTCCCCCCTCTGACGCATAAAATTCTCCCAGCTCTGTCCCTTTTAATCCACATGGCTCTAAATTCTTTATTTCCCTTCAAAGGGACAACCCAAGCCGTAACATCAATCACGGAAAGTGAATATTTAGCTGGCGCTAATTTCCACCAATAGCCTGGAGACAGGCTTAGCTGACAAAACTCATTCCTGTGCTGAACAAAACTGCTTGTGTTGAAATCTCCCCTCCCCCTGATCCCTTCTGCCTTCTGCACAGGCAAAAACAGCATCACAATAAACACAGTTAGTGCTTCTGTTACTCCCCGTTGATTTGGGCTTATCAAATGAATGTGCACCATGGAGGGATACCCTTTGACAATATATAATGGATCCATTCTGCATGAAATGGTTTGGTAATACCAGTCGAGTGTGGCAAACGGCTTTACCCGGTGCCACTACAAGAACAGCTGCTGTGTTCTTAGCTGGGCAAGCGCACCACACGGCTTCACCCTTGAGGTTGTTTGAATCGGGTGAGTGGTTTCTTTTTGCCAGTTCCCAGACTCCATTCACAGTTCTTAGTTTTTCACTAAGTTCTGTTTGAATGAGTGCACATTCGCCACAAGTTGGGTCTTATAAACCGTTTGACCTGTTTCCTTGCTCCTGTGTGTGTGAGTGGGAAAACCCAGAGTGGATACAGAAGGAGGCCTAATAAAGGGGGATGGGCAAGTTAGGGGCATTTTGAGGGCACTCCTTTGTATAGTTTGGAGAGGCCCCTCGTGGTACCTCTTATTCCCACCCCTTATGCACAACACCGTCCACCACAGCTGAACTTGTGCCAGTCAGTCAGGTTATTTCAGATGAATTACTGGGCACTATAACAAATTCTACCCCTTTCAATCAGTATCTACTCCCAATATTGATGCCTTACTCACAATGGGAACTGTGACAAAAGAGTGTGTTTGGCATCAAGCCAAAGTAGCCAATAGGGCACAATCACTTAACACACAAGGCTGTGGCAGTTAGACATTTTTGTGAGAACGGTTAAGACGTAGTTTATCGAGCACCCATACTGGCTTCATAATACAGGTGGATTGTATAGTTCAATCAGACCTTGATGTGTGCTAAGCTCCAGCACTGATAGTCATTAAACTCCATTGATTGTCTGCTCGAAAGAGGCCTCTACAGTGCCTGAATTAAACTGAGTTTGCATGTTTAAGAAAGAAAGAGAACAGTAGTGCAGTTGATTGGAATTGTTAGATCTGCAAGAGGCAAATTGTACAATCTTAAAAACATTATTAAGGATGAATACCAGAAGTACGTGCCTCAACAAATACTGAGCTGTAATCTGATACAGTGGATTAATGTATTTCTTTCGTCCCCTCGGTTTGCGCACACTTCCTCTCTTTTAGGTCACAAAAATAACCCCGTGCTGTTCATTCCACCTGTGTGTTTTGGAAAGTGTCAGCTTGTCAGATCTGATTTTAAAGAACCTAAGCTTTTAATCTGAGGAAACAAAATCCCATCCCGTGATTTGGTATTTATTAAATAACTAAATCAGCTATCAGGATTCGAAAGCCTTATTGTGAGCCTATTCCAAGCTGATTCCTTTATATCCTAGAAAACCTTGTTCACCTTAATTGGCTTTGACTGGTCTGTAAGCTATAACCCTTTACCTCTTTTGCTTCAGCACCAAATTACGTTAGTTGTAACTGAGGACTGATGAGGGTGGATGTCCGTGATTTGAAAAAGAAAAAAAAAGAAAAAGTCACAGAACTACTTATGACTCCATCTGTTCTTTTCAGTATTAAGGGACCAGGCAGTGTGTCTTTCTGGAAAAGCTTAGCCACTGGTTCATTCATTATTTAGAACCCTCTTCACAAGCCCATTGTATTAAAGGGGTATGATTTGAATAGGAAGTAGCTTCCTGGGCCCAAGCGTGTGATGTGTGTGTTCCTCTGTCATTGTATGTTTCTGTGGGCTTCATTCGTCTGCCTCAGCAAGCCAGGGGGCTGAAAAAGAATTTCCATTTTATGAATATTTAATACATAATAAAGTTTTCAATTTTATTCTGTTCAAGCTGTAGGGGTAAAAATGTTGCAAAGCCAACCCTCAAGGACAGAGCTTTGAATAAAGGTGGTTGATTTGATGGAGGCGTCAGAAATATGGTTAACATCATCTCACTGCTTTGTCATCTACCATAATACACACAAACATTAGTACCACTTTACTTCTACATCCTATAAGGATTTTATTTTGTCCATTTTCTCCTCTTTACACACTCTCCTTATGCTGCAATAGTATAGGATCATAGCATATCCCTCCTGCCCGCTGCGTCCATGTTGACCTGGCATAGCTCTGTGTGAGACACCCAGCTGGGAGTGCCTCTGAATCAACTTGGGATTAGCCCAGGATTGTCTGGGATTACTCGGGGATGGAGGGGGATTAGCAGTGACTGCCTGTTTCGGGGGTGTGAGGGCCATGGGCTGGCAAAATTGCCCCTGACTCAGGGAACAGGAGGTAAACATGACCACACCTACAGCCAAACCACCTGCAACCTGAGCTATTCTTAAATTCCAAAACATACACACACAAACAGAATGACTGAGGGGGGAAAAAGCGTGTGTTGGAAGCTCTATATCAGATACCCAGTAGGCAGCTACCATGATGGTGTTGATGCCATGGCTGGCCACCATCTGAAATCTCTCAAATCTCTCTAGCAGGTGGATTCATCAGATAAAGAGGGTTTGGGATGACAAATCCCTTCAAGTTCAATGAGGCTGCTCTTCCCTTATAGCGGGGATAAATTGAGATTTGAATCCAACAGGTCACACAGAGTGGAAAGGCGAAGTAGTTCATTTCTCTGAAAGTTGTCCCATTTACCACCAGCTTTTGTCAAACGGCTCGAAAGCTTACATATGCTTTAATTTTGGCACGCGCCGCACTTGATGGGGGATGATTCGGAGTGGCGTGATAGGTGGAAGACACGGGGATCGAGACAGGGAGTTGGCGCTGCACGTAGTGGAGCCGTCAGAAGCAGGGAGCGGGCATCCCCTGCGGACCTGCACTGCCAAGATGAAAGGCTGCTTAGCGTTGGAGCAGAAGCATCAAACAGCCGCCTCCTCTCGCATCCTTTTCCCCATCCCCCCACTCTCCCTCCGTTTCTTTCTCTGACTCTCTTGACTCTCGCCACAATATGATATAGTTCTGCCGCTTCACGTTTACCCGGTTGCCATGGCTACCCAATGCCGAGGGGTGTCACAGCGAGATAACCCGAGGAGGCATTCACAGATCACCTGAATTCAGCTTGCTTCCCGTCTGTGTTTTCCTCGCACCGATTTGATTTATTTGTTTCCCCGCAGTTCTGCGAGAATACAAATAATCTGCAACATAATAGAGATGGAGGAAGAATAAGAACCTCTCAATCTGTAATAATCTATTGTGCCAGTATATTCTCAGGCATGAATGTTTTTGATTTGATGTTTTCCTGGGTAATAGTCAAAAAGGCGCATGCACAACAGAGAGCAGAACTGCAACACCCCCACCACAAACCTTGGAGATGTAAAAAAAAAACAACAACTTGATTCTATGAATTACTGAGCCAGTGACTGTACTTGCAGTCGTAGAGGATAATGGGAAAGTAATTGGTGGCACACTTTATAATTGAAGGAGGAGATATTGAACGCAGAGGTGGAAAATGACTTATGTTCAAAGAACTGTGTAAAAATAAGAAAAAGGAAAATTCTAGACACGTTGAAATATGTAGCACTCAGTGACAAAAGAGAAAGCAAGGCCATGATAAAGACTAAACAAGGGAGGGAGAGAGCGATAGGCACTGAAGGTAGATGTCAGAGGGTTGGATACATCCATTAGCCTTGCTTGCTCCTGGCTCAGTCTTGCAATACACTCCTCTCCCCAATTCAAGCTATGAGCGAGAGAGACAGGGCTGGCACTAAGCCAGACTGGCACCAACTTCAAACGCAGAGTACGCTCAACCTCAGCGGCTTACATCAGCCCTGCTAAAGGAAGAAGTAGAGGAGGACAGATGGATTGATGGAAATGAGAGCGAGAGGATTGATGTGCAGAAGGAGGATCTCTCAAGACTGAGTCTCAGGTTATTTCAGGTTGGAGGAGGCTGACAGGGTCTTGCTTCATGCCAGGTGTGGCTGTCCCTGAAAATGCTCATGGTTTTGAGCAAGCTCAAAATTTTGACTGGTAACAGAGGGAGTTGACTTTCTATAATACTTCTTTTCTTTTTACACTGACTAATGAATATAAAAACAATCTGATAATTTGTTAGAAATTTCTAAGACATTACATGTATAAACTTTAGGTAACTTTGTTAGTGTTTGCTGCAACTATGATTAGCTGTGGTAATATTGATTGTTTTTATAGTTGGTGCAAATTTTTCCAGGGAGTTTTAATGGAATCTCACCTAATAAAAGCTGTTTGCGTACTAATAATACATTTCATTTGTGCTCACTTGTTGTTTTTTTTTCTTTTTTTCTCAACAGAATTCCATCCGGCACAACCTTTCCCTCCACACACGGTTTATTCGAGTTCAGAACGAGGGGACAGGGAAGAGTTCTTGGTGGATGCTGAACCCAGATGGTGGAAAGATGGGCAAGGCCCCTCGGCGACGGGCAGTCTCAATGGACAACAGCACTAAATATCTGAAGAGCAAAGGCCGGATCAGAGGCAAGAGGGTAGGCCGTCCTGGGATTGGAGCAGGGTCTGCTGTAGTGGGCCTCCAAAGCTCTCCAGATAATAGCAGCCCCTCACAGAAAACTCTCCCAGGATCTGGAGGTTCATCGGGGACAGATGGGGAGTTTGACGCCTGGACAGATCTCCATTCCAGGGCTAGTTCATCAGCCTCCACCTTGAGTGGGCGTCTGTCTCCGATTCTTGCTGAGGGAGAGCCAGAAGAACCAGAGGAGGGTGGCTTGTCCTGTTCAACCTCCCCTCACCTTTACCCATCACCAACCAGTGCCCGGTCTCCATCCATAGGGGCAGGAAATCACTGTCCTCCTCTTGAGCAGCTGCCTCAGCTGGCTAACCTAACAGGCGCCATAAGTTTGGATGAGCATATTGTGGAAGATGGTTATCATCTTCATCGTCAGCAGCAGCAACATCCAGCTGTTGGCAGACATAAGCTTCAAACTGCTGTGTATCACTACAGTTCTGGAATGAAAGGGCAGAGCTCTTATGGTGCAGGCGTCTACAATGCCACAGGCTTGGGTATGCTACGTCACCACTCACCAATGCAGACTATTCAGGAGAACAAGCCAGCCAGTTTCTCTGGAACTACACGGGCATACTCCAATACAAATGCTCTTCAAAGTTTACTAACTGGTGGTTCTGCTTGTCAACAATACTGCTCCAAAGACATGATTATGGGACAGGAGAGGGAAGGTCATCTTATGATTGGTCAAGCCCGCAACGGAGTAGGATCCAGCCTTCACAGCCATCAACCGGTCCACCACAACGGACGTCATAGCCATAACAGAACTCACAATCACACTACTAGTCATAATCACAACAATGTAACCAACCACAGCTCACCTCACAGCCTCGCTCACAATGGCCACAGCCTCAGCAGGAGCCATACCCACACACCACCAAGAGTTGCGTCTCTGGCCCCACGTGGAAACAATCAGTTACAAACTTACAATCACAAAGCCCCCTACTTGTACAGCCCCCCATCCCACGCCCACCTCCCTGCTTCAACTACCCTTCCCCCAAACCCCGCAGGTATGCTTGACATGCCCCAGGACTCGTGTCACGTGGCTTCTACCCCACATCCTCGTCACAATCATTACCCGGACTCTCAAAACCAGGGCATAACCAATGGACTGTACCACCACAGCCAGGGGATGGGCAATAGTAGTGTTGGTAGCAACTACCATGGCTATCACCAGCCCCACCTCCATGAAAGACTACCAGCTGACCTTGACATTGACATGTTCCATGGTAGTTTGGACTGTGATGTGGAGTCTATCCTCCTCCATGATATCATGGACTCTGGGGAGGAGATGGACTTTAACTTTGATTGCTCCCTTGCCCAGGGGGTGGGCATTGGCATGGGAATGGGAATGGGCGTGACTATGGGCATGGGAATGAGTGGTCTGGCTGGTCCACAGCAAGCCCACAGCAACCAGAGTTGGGTACCTGGTTAAACAAACGGACAGAAAAAAAGACATTCCTCTCTATATTCAAACAGGACAACCCTACTCATGAAGCACTGTGCGCAACTGTGACATTCCTGACTTTAAACAAAGCCTATAGGACCAACACCCCCCATGTCTTTTTGTTGTCTTGACAGTTATTCTGTCACCCCTCCTCTTTTGATCCCCTTCTTACTGAGAGATCTAGTTCATGTCAGATTACGTTTTTTTCTTGTATCAGCTGTACTGTGATGACAATCTCTCAGCTGTGCTTGCCCGGCATCGCTTCTCATCTACCATGAGAACTGAACTCTGAATGCACTTTATTGCAAGTGGGTCACATCTCACGGTGCAATGCCTTCACAGAGCAGCTCAGGCAGAGCTTGGCAGCTTGGCATGTTTTATAAGGTGGCTGCTGCATTTGACTTGAAGAAATAAGGAAGTCCTCTTATAAAATGTCAAAACAGAAAATAATTAAAATTGATTACTTTTCAATTATCAGGGGTGCATTTTAGTTGCTGAGTAATTCACTTTTATATTTGAACTGTAGACATTTTACTAATTTTCTTTTTACGAGACTTAAAATAGAAATGGACACAAGGGAGTCATTTTGACACTAGGTACATTAGTTAAATTGCTTAGTTAAATTTATATCCATTGTACCTATTTACATATAATAAATAGATTATCTTCTTTATAAGTTTCAGTAGACATACTGTTTATATCTGTCAGTGTTTAGTCCTTGGTGCTTTGACTTTTCTCTTTGATGTAACATTTTATAAATCCCCCTTTGCCATTGGTTAGAGAATATTGCCATCATGTCATTAAAAGAATGCTATCATTAGTGGCTAGCATGCTATTTGGAGAATTAAATTCTCATATCACCTTGTTTCACCTGGCCAACTTGTACCAGTCTGTCTCCCCATCTCTGTGTCTGCTGGTGGAGACAAAGTGACCATTCCTCACACCAAGCCATTAATGCTGCTTGATTGAAATTCAGCATCTTGCTTTTAATCTCCAAAGTGTTGCAGCAGCGCTGTGTCATTATTGAGACTCTTACCTTGTTGTCCTTTCTTTTTCACCCCTGCTGTCCCGACCATTGCTTGTCTCTCCAATGTAATGCACCAAAGCGCCGAGACAAAATGGTGATTAACTTCAAGTCACTCTGCCTGCTGTCTTGCTCTGAGAAGGGCCAATGTCACCGTCAACTTGCCTGCTCAAAAAGGGTAATAATAAAGCAAAAGATGGAGACGAAGAAAAAAAAATCTGTTGTTGCAGTGAGATCAGTCAGCCTTCGTTTTCATGCTCTTTGGATGTGTATGTATGAAAATTTGTAGTGTATTCATATCGTAAATCATCTGCATTATCTGTGTTATGTTTCCATGTTTTCAGTACTTAAACCTTGGGCTTCAAGTATTCAAACTGGTGCAAAGGGAGAGATATAGGTAGAAAACAAGCAGCCAGTCTAAGTGGCATGAATCTACATCAACCAGGGTGGTAATGCAACACAGTCATCCACATCTAGTTTAGGTGTCTTTATTCTGTTGTCTTGTAGTTGTTGTTGTTGTATTGTTTAAATTCAAAGGGCCAACGAGGACTGGACTGAGTAAGGATTGAATCCATTGGTGAAATGATGTTGGACCATAGTGCAGTATGACCTTCCTGAGCTCCAATAGCGTGCATCCCCTCCCATATGTGCTCTGCTCAGTTGTTTCTGTGTTTGTGAGTGGGGTATGTGCAGCTTATTTTTCACTGGCCTTGAGAGAGAGAGAGAGAGGTAAAAAGAGGACACCTCTGTTCTCTACCTTCCTCAAGGAGACTTTCCACTCTTTGGTCACCACACAAAGAAAAATGTGTGTGTGTGAGGGGATGGCGTTGAGGGTGGACTGGGGGTTATTTTTACAGCCAAAGGTCAAGCACGGCACAGACTATCAGACCCATTATTGAGGTAAATGTGTTTATTTCAGGCCCTTTAGCTGCGCTGGTTCCAGTTAATCTTAGTGGAAAATGCGTGGAATTTTATAAGTACCCAGGCCTCACAAAGCGGTTATGTTATAGTCTATGCGACAGACGTTTAGCAATCCCTGCTACTGGAAAGAGAACTATATATGATGTCTAATTTTCTTATATTTATTTATGAAAGAGATTGGTCTTTGTCATTCCTAAATGTGATAGTTGTTTGAATCTAATCTTGTTCCTTCTCTCTCGCTCCTGCTTTCTTTTTTTTTTAGATAACTCTCACCCTTTGCCCATTTTACTGACTTTTATTTTGTATAAAATCTATATATTAAAAAAAATGTACAATAGTTTTTAAAAATCTCGAAAGATTATCAGTTTTGTTGTCAATTTCTTTTTTTAAGAGAATGTATCTGATCATCCGGTGACTGTTAAATAAATGAAATTGAAACATAAAAGAAAATGTCTGTTGTTACGTTTGTACAAGTGTTTGGTTTCTTTCTTTCCAAAAAAACACAGCAAAGTGACTTTTTTTCTTATAATTTTGATATTTTCAATGTATTTGTGTTTCTCATGAGCTGTTTGTGTTATGTGCTTGTGTATAACTGGCAGAACGAATGCATGGAAAATGCTTGTTAACTTGTTTCTTTGTTTTGTATTTTGTTTAATACATAACTCCTTTCACATGAGGGTGACAAACAATGTAAGTAGTCATATTTGATTGGGCAATATGTCACTGTGTGGGAGGCTGAAGGAGTGGTAGTAAAAAAAAAGAAAAAAAAAATGAGGAAAAACAGTATCGTATGCACGTTGGAAAGCATTCCTAGCACAATAGAAGACAAGAAAATAAATGTTTGTGCGTGCGAGAGATACTTCCTGACAGAAAGACAAAACAAGGATGCTACCACAGAGCCAAAAAGAGTTGCCCAAAATAAAATAGGTCTGTGTGTGTCATAAGACTTGTAATGGGCTGCGAATCAGTATAGGTTGGCCACAGCTGTCCGGGTCCCATTGGAGGCGTTTTCACAGGAGGAGCGCGCAGCGCTACAGCGCCATACTGCCAGGCCCCAGGGGAGCCCCCGCCTTTATACACACACGCAGACACACCGAAAGAGACATAGACAGACACCAAATGTTTACGCACACACATTTGAAAATACCATAATTTCACACATTCGCACAAAGAAGTGCACAGCTCACTTACAAAAACCACGCACACACCCTCAAACAGATATTTCTCACTTAGATGTACACTTTTAATTGACTCTACTTGGCAAATCTTCTCTGTAGGGGAAAAAGTGAGAAGTAGAGAAAAAGAGAACAACAAAGGTGTTGAGAGATGTCGCCAAGCAGCATATATTTATTGCTAAAGACGGCCAAGAAATTTAAAAAAGCACACAATTAAATAATGGCTTGCATAGTTAAGAGACGTGTGATGTCCTCAAGCACGGTTCACTGACTTTATAAGACGTTTTCTAATTTCGCATTTGGACCGAACTGAGTGTAACTGAGATCGAGGGCCTGGCATAAGGCCAAAGTCTCACTCTTCTTTGTCTGTCTCCTGAGAAACAAAGATTTCAGGGCAGACAGGAAGGCAGCTCAGTCCAGGTGCGGTGCCTCGGGGACGTTCTGCTCTTCTGTTCCTCATTATCAGAGAGGCAGAGAGAATCCGAGTTACAGTGCCATTATTCATCCACTCAAGCATCTGGGAGCAGGTCCTTCCTTGGCTGGTGTGGCGATACTGCTGCAGAGACCGCCCTTGGAGCTGTAAGGGCTGGCTGGGGACACTGTTAACTGCTAACAGACAGACCCACCCAGGCAAGACTCCAGGGTGCACGTGTCCTTGGGAGCTTCGGAGGCTCCAGCGCTTCTCACTTTCCAGCCGAGCTGCAAAGTAAAGAACTGCTACACCCCCACAAAAATTAAAGAAATCATTAATTATCATTTATACACAAAGGAAATCTAAAATGCAATCTTTTAGAAGTGCAAATGTGACATAGGTGATGCAGATAATAAGATAATCGAGACAAGATCTCTTTACTGAACATGCTGCATGGTTATCTTGAGGATTCCAAAGACTTTCCGCCAGACTGACTCCATATGGGAAAAGATTTCAGAGAGAACAAAGCTACCAGGAGTGGGTGGGGAGGGGAGGAGTGGGGGGTGTAACATGTTGAATTTTAAAGCCAAGCCAACAGGTTTCAGCAGCATCCGTCTCTGCCCCAAACCAAACAACTATGAAGACAACTGAAAACTTGAGATTTAGAAAAGCACTGGCTACCCTTGAAATCTGATTGGTGACACTGCCTGGCCCCACCCACCAGAGCTGTCAATCACTTTGTTCACACAAAAACAGACATATACAGCTAGGAGTGCTGTTTATGTTGAAAAATTTGAGATGCACCGTGCTTCCCGTTTTAGCAGCATATACACTCACCGGCCACTTTATTAGGTACACCTGTCCAACTGCTCGTTAACACTTAATTTCTAATCAGCCAATCA
>JAUBOC010000050.1:644881-676140 GCA_032275365.1 Anablepsoides cearensis
AAAACAAGATCAAAAAGACTTTTTGGCTGGATATAAGATTTTAAAACTTGGTTAGAAAGACAGTTTTTGCAGTGCATGTTTATTAGTGATGTTAAAAAAAATATTACTATGAACTGTTGGCCATAACAAAAATGGTTACTAGGTTATAGGGAGGGAGAGTATTTTGTATCTGCGTATGCAAAAATGTCATAAGGATTATACTCTGAAATAAAAATACAGTTCAGACTAATTTAGGTTAGTTAAGTTAGCATGTATGTAACACGCTTTCTTCTAATTTTTCCACAATTTTTAGTCTCACTGTTAATTGCACGCTTGTTCCATCTTTTCTGCTACCCCCTCCCTCTTCCTTTCGCTGCATGTGAATTTGGAGACATTAGGACCCTGCCTGCTGATTAATTCATGATATGACTTTTAATATCATTTACTAGGACATGGAAGTCTGCATTTCAAATAGGCCCACAGGCACCTTTCTGCACCCGTGTGCGTGCATGTGTGTGTGCTTCAGTGAAAGAAAAAAAACAAAAAACAAAAAATACATCTTGAAAAAGCACAAATGCTCATCTGTGTTTGCGTGTGTGTGCGTGCAAGGACATTTTGGCGCATGCATGTGCAAAAACGTGTGCAAGAAGAAGTGTTCTCTTTTGTCATGGATGAAATTGACAAATTATGTTAGTAACATTCTGTATTTTACTTTTATTTTTGTTATGGTGAAGAGGTGGACCTCATGATGTGTGTCTATAATCGGGTTGTGACTGAATTGTTGGACAACTGTTGGCAATAGCTAGCAGTGGGCGCTGATACCAATCTGTTTATCAGCATAGGGTGTGGAGTGGAATGTAGGAGGAGGTGTCTAGTTTCTGTGGTGTGCGACTGTTCTGTTAGCCAACGTTTGTGCTTGCTTTGTTAGAGTTTTCATTTGATTTGTTGCTATGCATTTGCTGCTACATGTCTGACAGCCACAGTAGCAGAGCCACTGAATGTGTCGGAGACAGCAGTCAAAAAAAAAAAAATGTTTTCAGTCCACTGTTTGTGAAAATGTGCTTTCCATCTCATTCATTCTAATCTATAGATTTTTTTCTATTGGATAAACTTTATATAAATTATATATATTTATATATATAATTTTCCCCCCTTTTTGGTCTAACCATACCCATTAGCAACTATAATTAAATGATGAGGAATAGGTGGGTGGATGGAATAGGAGGCAGACAGAGAAGGGGGCGGCTGGAAAGCGTGATTTAATTTGGTTGTGATCTAATTTGCTTTGATTAAAAATGTATGCAAATCCCTCTTAGCATAAGGGATCAGTGAGGAAAGGCGACACCTCTCCTGGTTTTTCTCCCTCGCTCTCTCTCTCTCTCTCTCACTCCCACTGTTACCACCCTCCTCTTTCTCCTCTGCTCGCGGCGCTGCTTCTCCCTCCGTCTGTGGACACTGAAGGCAGACGTGTGAGTTGGAAAGTGTGATGTGTACATGTGTGCATGTGTTGTCGGAGGCGTGTTCTTTTTTAGGGGACGATGAGAGGAACCCATCGCGTCGGGTGTTATTGCACCTCATATCCACGTATTTGCCGAGTGTCTGCTAAAGGTTAGGAGTGGAGGTGCTTCTGTGAGATGGGGAGCGTGTTTGCACACTCTGACCTCATCAGGGGTAACTTTTTCAGCCATTGGTGCGTCCCAGAGGTGGACCTTCCACCCAACATGGAAGGTCACATTGCCGATCTCATCTTTTCAGTCTTCTTTCCTGAAATCTAACTTTTGTTGATCTTTTTTGGCTTCCCCCTCATCTCTGAAGATAGTTCAGGATTTGCTTGAGTGCAAGGCCTGTGTGTCAAAAATGTTGTCATCGGCACCAGTCTGAGTGGATCTTCAATGTTCCTCAGCACAAGCGTATGAGCAAGAGAATGGAAAACAAATGCACTCTTGTTTTGAGATAATTGTAATTATTCCAATGTGAGTCATGCATGCACAGGGTGTGCTGGAACTGAACCTTCCTACCATGTTTAGATATATAAGCTCTAGATATGCACTGCTCTGTCAGTAGCCCTTTAAACAATGTGACATAATTTACATAGCCCAGCTATAGCCTGGTAAAAACCCGACCCTTGTCCTTCACTTTGCTTCGTACGATGGTCTGGACTCTCTGCTACAGAGAAGTGATTCTTGTTGGAGGCATGGCCTCTGCTGAAGTTTAAAATGAATGGAACGGTTGGCCGCGACGTATGTCGCTGTGAAGGAGGCTAAGCTAATAAGCTAACCGGACATTGTGTGTGCTGTAAACAACACTACTGAGAAGAGAAAAGTACAGAGCCGACGAGACGGCTGTAAATGATGCTGCAGGCTTTGTCAGACAAATTTATTTTAATTTGGAAGCCTTATCAACACGGACTGGCTCCTTTCACTTCCTCCACTGCCGTATGCTAAAGTAACTAGCAGACACTGCACAGAAAATCAATGTCGTTCAAAACTCCGCCTTCTGTTTGCTGATTGGCCCAGGTAAAATAAACTACAAGCAGCCACTGCGCAGAAAATCGACGTTCTGTTCTCTGATTGGCCCGGACCAAAAAGTTTCCCGAAGAAATCCTTGTCTATGGGAGAAATCCCAGGTGGAGCAGTGAAGGGAAACTAGAATTGAGCTGAACTGCATAGGAAGGCAAGGGCCAGACCAGCCCAGCTAGCAGTACAACTCACAATTCCTTTGAGGAAAAACGATATTTGATTAGTTTACAATAAACCTAAATGAATTTTGGTTTATTATTTAAAATGACAAATGGAAATCTTCAATTTAAATGCGTTTTAAAATTATTTGAAAACAAACTTTTTGGCAGGAACATAAGATTTATGGGGGGAAATCATTCCCTTAGGTTGTTATGCATAAGAGTATACAAATTTTGATGAATGTCAGTGCAGCTACTTGGCAAAATGAAAACTTGATCCTGTATTAATCTAAGCAAAGAAAAAAAATGCCTACATTTTAATACATAAACAGCATCAGGAATGTATGGAGAACCAAGATCAAAAGTCAGGTTCAAGCTGCAACCTGTGACTCATTGTGGTTACCGTGGTAACCATAGACCTGTATCTCTCACTCCCTGACTGCCTAGTTTACGAGAGGCAAACAAGAAACATGTATTTTACCAAACTCCCATTGATCTGCCATTTTTCTTTCTTTTTCCTCTCAGTCACAAAGCCTCAGACTCTGGTGTATGATTTTCATGCTTTATCTTAAAGCTGCGCAGCAAGATCCAGGACAAAAATGTTCAACAAAATTGAGACTCACTGACAGCAGCAACCTCTCTTACCATAAAACATCAAACAGGAAGTCACGTTGGAAAACGAGAAGATTTCCATCTAAGCTCTGTGAACCTTTCTTTCCTGTTTTAAACACTGCAGAGCAATTGGGGCGACTCACGTCGGACAGTGACTCACATCAGGCGATGACTCACGCGGGGTAATGACAAAAATAGTGTGTGGGAAAATTTGCTGTTTTATCCACATTTGTTCAATTCATCAGTAACGGACCACAAGGACAAACCTATTGTGTCAAAAACACCCGGTGAGAAATCACTCAAACCTCTAGCTGAGCTGCCGCAGATTGATACTTTCTTATTCGCTGAAAGGTGGAGGGATGAGTGTATTTAGATATTTAAATAAATAAATTAACAGCTTTGCACAATCAGACACAGAAACCTCTTACTTAATATGTGTCCAAGTTGTTGAGGTCACCAAAAACATTCAAAATGACACATAAGACTAAAACACATGATGCATATACACCTGCACAATGTGTGTGTGTGTGTGTTTGTTATTCTGCTTCTGTGTAAGGTGCAGGCCATCTAGATAACAGCCTCCATTTGCATGGGAGCTCGGAGAATTCATGTCACTCTCAGTTTCTTCCAGTCTCTGCACTTTCGCTCAGCCTGTCACCGCTGCCTCTCCAGGTTAACTGTAATAAACTCAGGTTTGCCTCTGTGCGTCGGTTCCTCCTTTTTCTCTTACTCCTCGCCTGACTACAGCCGGCCAATCAGACGTGTAATTAGACTCACAGCCAACCATCATGTCCATTTAGCTCCAGTCAGCCAGGCGAGTTAGCCGGTGAGTCAGTTCGCCAGCAGTCATGCCAAAAGAATAGTTGGTCAGCGTCACCAGACCAATTAGTCAGCTAAAAAAAATGGGAAAGGTGTGCAAGAGCAATACAGCTATATTTAGTTAATTTAAACTTTAAAATAGTACTACTTTAATAGTGTAAGCCTTCACACAATGTGATGTTTAAATAGTTTCTTATTATTAGACGCCATTTAATTTATGTTGCACTTTTAATAGTTTTGTGCTGAAATCCAAATTTTGGGGAAAGCATACAAATCAAAATCTGTTTTTTGTGATCCAATCTAATTTATCATTTTAAAAATCTATGCAAAATTTGTGCTTTTTCGATAGCTGAAGCAGCAGAATGAGATGCAACAAGATCACAATTAAATCACAAACATGGACGTAAAGTATGTCAAGCTATAAATTTATGTTGCACAGAAATTTTCATAATCTGTTAAATTATGGGAAAAAAATGATAAACTTTTGTAATAACTGCAGATTTGATGCTCTTCATTAACAGTAAATTGAATATTTTTTTCTAGTATTGCACCACCGAGCAGCTAAGAAGAAGTGCAAGTTACCAGAAACTTGTCATTTTTGGTAATTTATATTAAACGCATATAAGCTGCTCTTCTGAAATATTTTCTTTTCAAGTTAAATGATTAGTTGGTAGCTGCAGCCTAGTGTGTACCTGAGAGGTCCTAAGTCCACATCTTTAAGAGTATTCAGAGAAAAAGTGAAATATTCTCATGATTTTCACTAAAAGAAGCACATTATTCCATCAAATAAAAACATTTTTTTAACCTTCCATCCATTTGTGCATGCTTGAATTACTCTAAAATAAAACCAACATGTGATATTTCTGAATTATACTTCTGATGTGCTGATGCATTTATAAACCATAGCTGTTCTTTTTTAATTATCAACAAGTCTAAAGATTTAACAGTTTATCAGAAAGTTACTTATGTATGAGAGGAAAAAAAAAATAAAAACAAGAGGTGTATTTATTAAACTGAAATATTTTTTCTCTTTTAATAATTAGAATTTTTCCTATATCCATAAGATCATTTTTTGTTCGTGTCAGTTTTATGTATATTTGCATTATTTTTTTATACTTATTGCAGTGGCCTTTATGCTATTTTTAAAGTAAAATTATATTGTCTTGTATGCAGATGTACACAAAAAGATACAATGCCTTTCCACATTACCTCTGCCAAGGGAGGAGGTAATGTTTTCTGTCTGTCTGTGGACACAATTACTCAAAAACTTGTGGACATATTGTCATGACATTTTTTTTACCACGTGTGGGTATTGGCCAAAGGAACACATGATGCAGATACAGAAATTTTTCTTTTAATTTGAGGGAATCAGCCAGGCTGTAACATTACGACTGTATGAAACAGGAAGTAAAGTTGCAAACTCACTAGGACTACACATCTCAGGATGTCTTCTATCGGGAAAGTTGTAATTATTCTGTTATCAACTAGTATTGGTGATGTTACTGCTGTCTGGAGACGTAGAAAAAGAAATGTGATTCTCTTCACGTTACGGGAATAGCTAAGAAGACACAAACAGCGGGGGGAGGGTCCTGCTGCAGTCGAGCCTAAGCTGGTAGGTACCGGTGTTACAGCGGACCGGTACCGGACAACGGGAACAGTTGATCAACCATGTGAGATACCCTCTCCACATAAGAACTTTATTGTGTGATTGCTCAGAAGTTTAAGTCAGAGTGTTTGTGCTGAAAGTGCACAGAGGTTATATTTTGCGTCAACAACTCGCTTCAAAAATAAAAAAATTAAAAAGTGACTAAGTGACTCGCTTTCACACCAGACTGCACCAGGAAGCAGCGATTTATAAAGATAGTCAAACTGTTAAAAATTCATAAAAAAATAAAATAAAACAGACATTTTACACGATGGAATCTGACTGATGAAAACTTTGGAACTTAATCCAGGACCAGTTTGTGGATAAATAACGTCGGGTGACGAGTCTCTGACTTTTTTCCGCATTGGACTCCATTGGGAAGAAATCCCATGCATACTTTTTGCTTAAATATTTGTTACGTCAAAACTTATTCAGCAAATATGTTTTAATTTCTCCTTCTGTGCATTAACTCTATTGCAGGATGGGGAAAATCGGCCTTGGCGGAGGTTTGCACTTTACGACAAAGTATTAGGGCCACGCAACAAGATTTTTTTTATTATTATTAGGAGAATAAAGTTGTAATTTTATGAGAATAAAATCATAACATTACAAGATTAAAGTCGTAATTTTACAAGAAAAAAGTCATAATCATGACGTGTCTATTTTGTATTCTTCATGTCCTCCTTATTATCCTCACACCTGCTGTGTACAGCCATGTGTCTGTGTTTATAAAGTAGTCCGCGATGACTTGGGTCACTGTTAGATTAATATGTTTTCTTTCAAATTATATGTGACGACTAAATCTGTCGAAGGCCTCCATTAATTACAATACAGCTTCAGCTTAAAGTTGTTTGCACAATTTCCAAGTCCTGCTACTGATAATTTGATGCTAATGTGCTAAAAGAATAACTGTTTAAATAGTAATACTAAAGAACAACTTGACAAGTTGCTCAACATTCCTCCTTTTAATGCAGTGATAACTGTGTGCTTTATCGTGTAAAGGCTAGAATATTACGACTTTAATCTCATAATATTACAACTTTAAACACGTAACATTACGACTTTAATCCCATATTATTATGACTTTATTTTTATACGACTTATTATTCTCGTAATTAAAAAAAAAATTCTTGTGTGGCCCTAATACTCTGTCGTAGCACAGTCTCCGAGTGCTTCTAGTTTTCAAATGTTTTTATTTTAAATAAGTACTCCTGACCTATACAATCTGCCACTTTAATTAAAACTTACCCTAAAATGAGAGATGATTACTTTTCTTGTGTGTGTTTGTGTGTGTGGGTTCATTTTCTGTAGCACTAAAACTATATCTCATTAACCAGTGAATAGATTTTAATAAAAACAACAAAAAAAAAACTCTTGGATGTACATCTGCAACAAACTCTACAGCCTTTGGAGTCAACTTGATTCAAGTTAGCCGCCGCAGCTAATCAACCTTAGCAAACACAAAAATTTCTACAACTCAGAGAATGTTATAGTTATTAAACGTAAAATTGTTGTGGTGGTAGCTAAAAGTCATGAACCTCTAGATCAGTGGTTCTCAATACCGGTTCTTGTGACCCACTATCCTGCATGTTTTAGTTGTTTCCCTGCTTTGGCACACCTGATTTAAATGAAATCAGGTGTGTACATCCACAACCAGATAATGTTTGATGTCACCCATTAGTCAGATTCACAGATATAGAGCTAAATTTTGTGTTGCAGAGTAGATGAAACTCATACTAAACATATCTCTGAGTGCAGCTCATAATATCTTGTCTTTTCAGGTATTTCAACGAAAATCATGTCATGCTCAGAAAGGACAGGTTGAAAGGCAGTGGGCGATATGCATTCCTTCAGAAAATGTCTGGCCTTTAAATAGATCATATTTAAAAACAGTAAAATCGGGACTCATTGTGTTGGATATTTGCCAAAATTCTAATTTGCAGAGATTTAATTTGAAAGAACTTTGAAGTATCATTAAGCATCTCTTTAGTCTCATCCTGAGCCTGATGGAATATTTAAGCCAATCTGTCAGTCAGTAAATCACTGATTTCATTTACAGAGTCAGTTGGTCAGACCTTCAGTAAGTGAGCCATTCATGCAGCCAGTCAGTTAACTCGGCCAGTCAGCCATCCGGACCGTGTCTGCTCTCTTACATAAGCAGGGCGACAGATGCTGAATCATCAGCTGCCCGCTGGAATGCTCCCTCTACCCAGAGGGTGCCAAGAGGGAAGGCAGCACACACTCACACACACACACACTCAAACACATATCCACACGCTCAACTATCTGTGTGTGCGTTCCTGCAAAACCGAGTGCACGTACAAACACACACACACGTGGCACTATTTCACATGAGACTCGGTCCTCATGATTGAACTCCAGAGAGGAGAAAGAAGACGAGGGAGAGACGCTTACAGATAGACTGACAGAGTTTGAGAGAAAGAGATGGGAAAAAAAAAAGAAGAGCGAGATCTTCCCTCAGCTGTCTGTGAGAGCTTTGATGTGGTTTAAAGGGTTTTTCATGTTACGCAACTTTGAAGACGAAGTGTTTGATGTTTGGTTTGCTCGTTTGTCAGCTTTTGGAATAATCTCCCTACCTTCTACCTGTCTGCCTCTGCAATTTATCTGATTAGTGGTAGGAGCTTGCATCACCCTCTCCCTGCCTTTGTCTAGAACAATGTTCAGAAAGGTGTTTATTTTTTTATTTTTTTTTCTCAGTGTCTCTTCACAAACTTGGCCACTATCATCTATTTATGGGAGAAGCAATTGAAACTGGAATAACGGTCCTATTTGCCTGCCTGTCTAGGCTTTCAGAAACACGACTGAAATGCTGATGGAACAATGACAACTATTTCACCCCCTTTTTTTTCCCCTCTCATCTCCCCATTTCTGTAGCTATACCTCTTCCAATCTCGCCTCTCCACGTCCCCTCAGCATGGGTGATTCATTTGTTTCCAACACAATATAGCACAACATGGGCTCGCCACCCTCCATATTGCCACAATACCTATTTGTTGAACGCCGGGGATTTAATAAATGTATTTCCACACTTTCTCCTTCCAGCATTTTTTGCCTTCCCTGCCCTTCGTCTTTCCACTCGTTCACTCGTTCCCTCTTCCCTCTGCAAGCTCGCCCGGTTTCTCCCCCAGCTGCCTCCTTTCTATCCCTCTCTTCTTCCCCCTCTCTCATCAGACGAATGTAAGAATAGAACAGGGGAAGCCCTCTCACCTCTCCCTGCACGTCGGCTAATTAGCATATTCATGAGAGGTTCATAAATTATACATGAGATCCGGAGGGGAAACAGGCAGAAGAATGAGACACACACACACACGCTCGCACACACACAAGAAGCTAACCCCCCACACACACACACACATAGGCACATTCTCACTTTTTCTTCCTCTCACACCCTCTCTCAATCACACAGCACAGACGTAGAGATAGAGACAGGTAATTGGTGAGAAAGAGTGTGTGCTACAGTACACTGGCAGTGTGCAGAGGAGGCAGCACGCATTACTGAGCGGTAGAAGAGGAAGTCGGTCTCAGTCAAACAGAAAATGCAGTGCACACACACACACACGCACAATGCTCACTGTATTTCTCTCCACGCTCACACTTTATGGGGTTTAGGCACTAAGTTATGTTAATTTCCCCAAGAGTGTGTGCTAAAAGTGAACGGCTGAATTGAAAATCCAGAACATATAACCAATAAAACGTAAAGCAGGTGTTTTTTTTTTTTTTTCTTTTTAAGGCTATGTCACTTCTCGAACGGTCTGAATGTAATTAAAGTTCAGCAGGCAGCTTGTTGTCTTCGGCTCGATTTATGTACTGCTCCCCAAATTTGTTTTACATCCAATCAAGTGGGTTTTTCTCTTTTACATGATGGATTTCCCCAAGACGGAGCCAAACTCTGACTCAGCATCCTCACAAACGACTAGACATCTTCATCCACATACATCACATTTATATTTGGTCCTAAATGAATGCAGTGAGATGAAAGCTGACAGCAGACTGGAATACCACCAAGATTTGAGCCAATTAGCATAAAAAAAGGCTTTTTCTTTTAATGTAGCAACATTTACTTATCCAATTTTGTGTGTTTGCGTTTAGTCATAAATATTCATTTGGGAAAAAAAACTATTTCATCGAGTGTTTTCTGATGAATATGAAAAAATGTCGACAAGTGTTAGCCTGTTCATTTAACCTTAATCTTGATTTTTTTTAAAAACCCAAAAGCGTTTGGAGTAAAAACCAATTCAAGATGGCTGCTCCAGCTAATTGACCTTAGAGGTGTGGTGGAAATGTAATGGCTGTGTCCAAAATCAGGGGCTGCATTCGTCGAAAGACCCAGCCTACTCGAGGGCCGGGTCCTTTGTCGACCATGAAGACCAGAAGAAAGTGGCTGTAAGCCTTCAGCTTTATTCCTACCCTTACCGTAGCATATATCCTGTCACCTTGCAACCATGATGGCACTAAACAGAAGCAATGCAAATCAAAAATAGATCAAAATTTGCAAAAATATTAATATATTAATATTAACAATATAGCAAACTAAGAAAATTAGCTTAGAGGCAATACATGAAGTACTAAGGGACCCACCATACAAGCTCGCTTATGACGATTTCTGACAAAAAAACAAAACAAAAAAACATGTTTATGTAAATAAAAAAGCCTAACACCACAACCACATTAAAGTTTCAACTTTTGTACCACCTCATTGTGACTTAATCAGCCTTCAAGTTCAGCCTTCAAAGGGCACAACCTCTGAATTTGGACACGTCTTCCCTTTGCATATCGGCTGAATGTATCCTAGAAAGGATAAAATACCTTCATATAATGAAACAATGCTACATTTTTAAATGTAGCTTATTTGACAGACTTTTTAGTTTAGGACGGCTACCCTTTGCCGTCTTTTGTGAAAGGAGCACAATAGGCAGAGCATTACTCATGCAGCTTTAAGGTAATTGTGGAGGAAATCACAGAGGCAAAGTATGCTTTCAAAGTCAGCATGCTCAAGCTATCCACACCAGACAGAGATGCTGCCATGTTGCATGCCACACCTTTAATTCTGGAATGCCAGCATGCTGTTTGAAAGCACCCACAGGGCGGCATTATGCTAGCCCTGTTTGTTGTCTGTGGGAACAAGCAAAGGCAAACACAGGCGGCCTATCAAGGGGGTCTTTTTAGCACCATTGTAGCACAATCGGTGTGAGAAAAGGGTAAGTAGGGGGCCTCAGACTAATGCGGCATGCTTGGCAACCTTAAGAAAGAAAAAAAAAAAGATTTGTTTTAATTATAGATACTGTACCACCTGCTCTCAATGTAGGTACATCCAACATAACAAACAATACACAAACTAAAATTAGAGGCTGTGCAAAACATCCCACATTCACACTTGAAATGTTCAAACTTTGGCATCATTCCATTTGTTTTAGAACTCCCTGTTGTTCAGCAGCTTTGTTGTTCAATTGAAAAATTGCAGTGTGATTAACTATCGCGTCTGAAAAGCAAGAGTCAGTTCTTCCCACGACTTCAAATTTCGGGGCAACCCTCTGCTTCCTCAAACTAATCAGGTAAAATTCTTTCAAGACACCAGAGCACAACAAAGTCTCTCACCTACATTGCCTGGTGATGAAGACAATATTACACACATTATTTTTTAAATTTTCTTGACAATGTGACTGAAGTTGTACTTTTAAATGTACTAATCAATGCCCAACTTCAAGAAGATTTCTCACGAGCACAAATGGCAAGCTTGTCTTGCACACATCACACATAACTGAAATACACGTTATCATCTGAGCTTCAAAGATATGAACCAAACAATTGAATAAATGTATAATGAATCATATTTGATTTGTGTATTTGTCACCTCATTTGCACCTTTTTTGAAGGGCAGCAAACAAGTGCTAATGTGTTGAGAAACATTCTGCTGTAACATATGCAGATATATGACAATTATCCACTCTATTTGCATTAAGAAGAATAATGCCTTTAATGCCAGCGAACAGAGTAGATTAGAGTAAGACGTGCTGTTATTACAGGCTTTCTCTAGATCCATATGGCACTTATAACCGCACTTCCAGGCATGACTGGCTGATGAAATCTCTGCTGAAATTATGCAGATATTGAGAAACGTAATGACAGCGTGTAATGAAAGCAAGAGATCTCGGAGCTGCAGCTGTACATGACAATACAGTGTAAGGGTGTGAGATTACAGCTAAAAGGTTCCCCCTCTGGCTTGCATAATGTTCTGTCACCTTCAGATTTGAAGCTCATATTTTAGCCCGCGGATAGACGATGGGAAACCTTTCATACATGCTTTAGTGCTCAAGACAATTAGCCGATTCTGGGTGGTTTGGATCTAATTGAGACACAAGGGATTGAGAACAACTGAAAGGTTTGCCACTCCAGAGTGGATGGAATACTCATTAACATGTTGGCAGAGCTCATCATGTTCAACAATAGTCTTCAGTGTTTCTGTAAGCGTTTCGACTGCATTGGTCAGTTTTCTTGAGCCAAAGAATCACAATGCATGTGATGTTTGTGATGTGCCCAATGTGTTTCTGTGATGTTTTCAAACAAAGGGTTCTACTGAATGCTTTATTTGTATTGTTCACAGGTTAAACCAGTTGAGTGATGGATATTTGCATTAAAAAAAATTGTTACTATAAAAGATATAAAGACGATATCCAGACATTTGATAATTATTGAATTGTTACAATAATTTTAAGGTCTGTGTCAGGGGTGCCCAATTGTTTCCCCGAGATGGCCAAAATAAATATCTATCCAGGTGCTGTGGGCCAAAGGCAATAATATAATACATTAAATGAAAATACTTTTTAAGCACTAAGGGGACAGTTAGTGCAGTGGTCCACATTTTTTTTTTTTATTTAATTTTTACTAGCCCATGTAGTTGTAGAAAGTTTGACTTACACTAGAGCAGCATGTTTTATAATGTGTGCACACCTACATGTGTGCTTAAATCTAATTGGTTCATTGGATAAAGTTGTCATTTGTAAGGACTGTCTGTAAATTCCACAGATTTCCCTTATTTTGTATGTTTATGGATGTTAAAGGAAATTTCACATTTTTCAAATCTCACTGATTTTTTGCACTTTTGTATCGCATGTAAGTAACAACACTTATTTTGTAAAGGGGTTGCGGATGGAATGGCTGTAAGTGGAAATACAGTCTTTCTACATAGGACAACAGAAGATTACAACCTATGATAATCAGGGCAACAGCTGGTCACATCGAATAGCTTGATGGGCCAATTTTGGCTTGCGAGCCCCACTTTGGGCGCCTCTGGTCTATGCTAAATATAATAAAGTTTTTTGGGCTAAAATATCCAATAGTTATGGCATATCTGTGTGTACCCCCCTCACACACACACCAAATCTCACCCCACCCTGCACACCTTTTGCCCACGTCAAACTCCCATTTGTCAACTGTAGTTGCAGCCCATTGAGACTCTACCCTAAGCAGCTGTTTGCTCTGCAGTAAATAAAAGTGGATGGTGGAGATGGTGTGATGACTTGGACTTTTTGACATTACTGAGCGAAATCCTTCTGTATCTGAATTGGATTATGTGTAAATTCGGTTCATATTTCCCTTGTCTTCAGGGGGCACTTTGGTTTTCACCCAAAAGCAGTTCTGCTCTTTTTCATGAATATGAATAAGTAATTTCAAACATGTGATTCTGTCTGACTCTGTGTCTGCTTCCAAATGTGTGTGCTTTTGTCTGTATCAGTGTGCGTATGCATGTGCTCCCTCAGTGCGGGTGGCAAGAGCTAATATCAGATTACGGATGTAAATTGGCGGAGTGGCTCTCTCTCATTATCACTAATAAGACTATGGCCTTTCTCTCTGCTGCTGCCCCCCCACAACCCCCTCTTTCTCTGGTCGGTTAGATGAGAAAGAGATGAGCTGACAGAGAGCAAGAGAGAGAGAGAGAGGGAGAGAGAGGGAGGAAACTGTTGCAATTGTGCTCCTGAATGCAAGCAATTTCAAAAATAACCATTTCTATCACATGCGTTCACATATCAGTGTAACAAACTGATACAAAGCAAACACACTTTAATACAAGTGCTAAAAAAAACAATATGATTCCTAATCTCTTTGTTGGGCAGGTCTAACAGCTTGTTTTATGAAATTGCTGGGAAAGTCTGGGTCTAGATTTTTATTTTTTATTTTAAAATAAAAGGTCATTTTAAATCAAAGTACTCTTCAGTATTCACAAACATTCTAAATAATTAGGAGGGTTGTCTTCAAGGATCACAATGCCCCTATTTATAGGATACGAAGGGTCACTTTGTGGTTTGGTAAAAAAAGGAAAACAATGCTAATTAATGCTATAACCTTCACAATCATCTTGATCTGACTGAATGCTATTTCTTTCTAAAATACAAAATATTCAACCTGTTTTAATCATACCTAGTATTTTTTTTTGTTAGACCTGTGACATTTTAGGCCTCAATACTCAAATATACAGATTAAAAATGATATGATTATTAGATATCAGGTTAAAAATGATACTAACAAATAAATATTCTGTGTTTCTTTTTCTTTAATAATTTCCTCTAAACCAGGGGTTCTCAAACCTTTTGGGTCTGGGGACCCCTTAAAAGGGTGAAACATTTTCAGGGACCCCCTCATAAACCTCATGCTATTTTAAAATTAATAATTTTAACCTCTAAATGCTATGGGAATATTATGTTTTGTTTGGTTTAATATGTTTGTTTTACTGCATTGTTCCCCATATGCATTTTTTTTAATAAAAACAAATGAACAATTTATTGAATTTTTTTGAGGACCCCACCTCTGCACTAAACTGTCAGGTTGACCTGCATGGTGCAGGTTGTTAGCTGTGCAGTAAGATGGTTCTGGGTACAGTTTGCATGTTCTATATGTGCATGTGTGGGTTTTCTTTGGATTTCCTCCCACAGTCCAAAAACATGAATGTTAGGTTAACTGGCAATTCTACATTGTTCCTATGTGCGTGTATGAGAGAGAGTGTGTTTTCTGTGTGGTCCTGATAGACAGGTGACCTGTCCGGGTTGTGACCTCTCCTTCAATGAACGTTGGAAATGGGCGCCAGCTCCCTGTGACCCTGAACAGGAAATAATTGGATGGTTTTGCTGTTTTACTTACTGTTCAGGACATTTTTACACTCTGAAGCTACATAAAAATCTCTGCTTTTGTAAAACACTGCAACTTTTTAAAAAATGTGTGTTCGGCTTTTGCTCGGAGTGGAAGAAGGATGCATAGTTTAACCACATTTTCCCGCCCTTTTTGCAAACTAATGTTAAAGACGTCCCCCATGTCTTAATTTGGGGACACTAAGATCAAACCAGATTATGTTTTGAAAGAACGGCATTCAGGTCCTCGGAGAATCCGTGTCAGTGTGTTATAGCTGTTGGCGCAGCATGTAAACTCAGCTGCTCCCTTCAATTCTTTTTGCTATTTTACCCAGTAATTTCTCGCCCATGCATTCGCAATGCCGCACTGGAAATAATGTGGAACACGCAAATGTCACAAAGCAAGACTCTATTTCTTTCCTCTTCTTACTTTTTCCCCCGTCTCCTTCTATGTCACCTCTAAAAAAAAACATTCCATTTAATATTACAAATTAAGATGTAAGATGCGGACACCTACTCACTGTGACTCTTTTTTTTTCCACGTTTTTGTGTTATACACAACTACACATGAACACACACCGCTATTCTTCACACATCAGTCCAAGGTCATTACACTAAATGAGACAAAGACTTATTTATAGTCTCAAAGATAACTGAGGCAGAACTAATGTTCAATATACAAACTAACATTCAATTATTCTCTCTACTTTTTTTTGTCACAGATGCACACTGGGTTTTAATCTAAACGGCAAATCTTTGTATTGCATGTGTTGCTTTGAGTACATAGCCTATATTGAGATTAATGTCAGAAAGAAGCACAACATATTAATTTGAAAAGCACAGTAGAGTCACGATGAATAATGTAGCTAAACTAGATATAAGGGGGGTGTTCAGGTAAAAATTTCTAGGCCTTTTGAACAAACGCTGGTGTCTGATTTCTAGTAAACAAAACACTAGCGCACAAATAAATTTCCCTGCTTTTATTTTTGGACACATGAATGTAATAGCACATACTTTAGTTGTACTCAAAGCAACGTTTTAACAGCTATTTATAACCGTATCCTAACACAGACACACAAAGAGCTGATGTAGTCTGTGGATGGAATGGTAGTTTTTTTTATTTTTATTTTTTTAGTTTCTCTCTCAATCTTTGCCTCTCCTCTTCGTCTTACTCATCTCTCTGCGGAGTACGTTCGCTCGGTAATTACATTTCAGCCATTATTCTTGGCTGACATTTCTGTACAGTTAATCATGCCCACTTTGCCATCACGCACGGGTCAAAGTGGGTGTGAATGAGAAGAGGGTAAGTATGGGAGACAGATACAGCCAAAGAGACAGAGGAAAATGATCAAATTATGTGTGAATTACAGCTTCTTGACTGTATTCTTTTTTTTTTTACATTTTCACCTAATATAAATAGCATTTAAACTGTGTTTTGCTGCCTTTGTGCTGAATATGACCAGCCTTTTGATGTTTGAGGTGATGATGTGCAGCCACATGCAATCATCAAAAAGGGTTTCAACCTTTGGCCTCAGATGCACCCGCGCACGTGTGTGTGTGTGAGTGTCTGTTCCCTCCTCCATCCACTGCGGGTCGTCTGTTGTCTTTTATTTCTGCTTTAATGACCTATAAAGGGACTGTTACTTTTTAAATAAACTATAAAGCAAGAGTCATAAAAAGGGAGTGCAAAGCTGGGCACAATCCAAGCTCCGACAGATTTGTGTGTCTCATTCTGTGCGTGACTAGGTCTGGGCATGCGAGCGCTGTTGGCACGCATTTCCAATCGAGCCGAACCTGCAGCCAAGCAGATATCCCAAGTCTTAGAGAGCTCTGGATCAGCTGGATGTTAAATACAACTCTGTAAAAAAATTAAATCTACATAAGTGGTATCCCTGCTTCACATAGAAATGAGTGGGTGGGTGAGGAGCAGGTCCAAGGCTATGATTTTTTTTTCTTTTTTTCCTTTTTCTTTTTTCAAGCCACCGTCTTGGAGCTGTTGTAGTGGGTGTAAAAAGAAGCACGCCCGGGGCAGCTTCAGTGGCGCTTCGTACATTGAATAGACCCCTTTATAAAAACTTATATCACAGAAGACTCTTTTATATTCCTACAACTGACACAAGAAGCTTATAAAAGTGCTTCGAGATGCAGAGAAAGGGTTGAGGCAGGTTCAACCAAGCACTACTGACAGTAATATATGGGTCCTAATAGGTGCATGCTGTTGATATCTGCAGGAGGTGTAATTTCAGTAATGTTTGTGACAGAAAAAAAAGTTTAGAAAACGATAAAGTGCCTGTCTTGGAAGAAAGGTCTTTGCGCCGTGCTTATTTACATCTTAGTTAGAGGAATGTGTGGGTGCAAGTCATCGCTCCCTGTCTCTTTCCTCCACCACCTCTTTACGACTCGCGTTTCCAAAGCCAAACATAAAAAAACGGGGGGGGGAAAAAATAATTGCCCGTTTTAGCAGAGTGTAACGTCGAAAATGTGTGTCGCTCACACAGAGCTTCAAACAGACTCGGCGAGGAACAGAGAGCAAATCTTAGCACGCCGCGTTTAGGACATCAAACGGGCCGCAATCAACTGCTTCGCAGGAAGGAGGAGGAGGACTGGGGGGACTCGGAGGTGGTGGCAGCAATAGGGGGGCTCATTTCCTTTGACGTTCATCCACTTCTTCTTTTCCCATAAGGAGAAGTTTTAGTTACTTCAAGCATCTATTGAGAAAAAGAAAGACACTGACTGTGAGAAAAGGTACTGAGCGGTAGCGACAAAAGCTGCAAGGAGGTTACGGAGGAAGGGATGGGCAACGGATGGATGACAGAGTGAAATACTTAACTTCGTAAAATATTTCCCAGAAATGTCATCACTCGCTTGCACTTTTTTCTTAATTACAGAAAATCTTGCTCAGATTGCAAGAGGCACTAAAGACCAGCGCTGCTTTTAACTGCAGTTGCACTTGTTTTTGTGTGTTTCTCAATTCTCAACAGAAGCTGTCTAGTGGAGGAAGTAACGGATTCGGGGATGAAAATTGCAACAAGCAATAATTGTATGCATTTAGAATAAAATGAAATTGTTGATTTGTCAAACTGACAGTGAAGGACAGTTCATAAAGTCAAGCAAGGCTGGAAATTTTACTCATGTTGATTTTGGGGTCTGTGTATTCATTTTGTGTTTTAAATTTGTTTATGTTAATTTATCATATCACATAGATGTCCTTATTTAGGAGTAGATGTATGGATGGATGGGTGTATGGATGATGGGTGGATGTTCCAACACTAGCTCAACTGTTTAAATCTCAAATAATTTTTTCCCTTAAACTGCATGTCTGACCTTTTTTTAACTAAATAAAGTGAATAACAGTAATATTAGTCTTACCTTTTGCAATATCAACTAACCTTTCAAAGATACTAGTTCTAATTTAAAAACACAACATCTACATTTATCTTGAGCTGGTGATACAAACATATTGAACAATCGAGGTCCGGAGATTAAATTTTAGTAAATGTGGAAATTGGCCAGATTCACTTACAGTCTGACAATGAAATGAGGAAAAAATACGACTATATGCAGGGGTAGACATAAGGATTTTTTTTTTGACAAAATCTGGTTGTCCGCAAAACATTTTGGTTGTCCAAAAAAAAATCTCAAGAAAATTGTAATTTAATAAGTCGGCTATATTGTTCTGTATACAAAGTTCACTATATAAAAATGTTCTCATTCAGCAGGTTGACAGTTTTAGGAGCTGCTTCCTAGATCTCCTCCTCATCCTCTTCTTTGAAATAGAGAGCAAAAATATTGCTACTAAAACTTTTCTACACCTACTAGAGGCTACCCAACATCCATAAGCTTTTTGCTTACAGGCCAAACATTTTCTTTAAATAGTAGTATACTGTGTACATGACCTTATTAAAAGTTACAGTTTAGTGTTTTTAGGACTAAAGACTGAGGAAAGTGGTTTTAAACAGCTCTCGCAGTGGAAAACTTTAATCAGGTCTTTTTTTCTTAGTTGTCCACCCGACAACCTGGAGGTGAGATCTGGTTGTCCGAAACGAAAATAGGTTGTCTCGGACAACTTAAACAATGGTTATGTCTATCCCTGATATGTCGTGGGAAGGCACTGTTCATCCATCTAAACTTTTAAAATGTAAAACTTACATTTTTGTTAATAATACCAGACAGGTGTGTGTGAGATCTTCTCCTGGTCTGAGATGCTCAAACACTCCATCAAGGATGTCTTTTATTCAAATGCCAAAATCAACGGCTTTCTATTCCAAAATAAAAAAAACAAACAAAAAAAAAAAAAAACGGCACAAGTCCAGTTTTGTTTGTTTAGTGGAGAGCAGAAGCACAAAAATGGAAACACAAAACCCACAAAAACTATTCATTTTTATAGGACCAATGTTTTCTTTTTAAATGGCGACAAAAAAAAAAAAAAAAATTAAAAAGGGTGTTTGCTTCGGTGGAGGTCGTTGCTCTTTAAAGTGCTCTTCTACATTTTGGTGTTGTCTTAGTGACGCTTCCTTAATATACCTCGAGTGACAAATTTGGGCTTTAAAGGGATGCAGTGACATTATCTGACTTTGACATCTGGCCATTTTCATCAACAGTTGTCACAGCGTGGATAAATGTCTTTGTCCTTCGTCATCCTCGAAACGTACTGTAATGTCAGAGCAGAACTTGTGAAGAATGTTAACTATGTGAGAGCTATTTACAGAAATGACAAAGTTGGTATTTTTTTCCATTTTAAATAATGTGTATTTATATATTTATAAAAAACTCAATGATTTTTTTAATGTCAAGGTAAAGAAGTTTCAATTTTTCAATACATTTTGTTCAAACGTTAGAAATTTCTTTCAGTTAAACTATTTGTTGCAACCAGTTCTTTATAATCCAGATACACGAGGGATTAAAAACATTGTTTTATTTTTTTAAACCTGCTGCAGATTGACAGGCAGGCAGGTTGCCGTTCTCTGATCCCTCTAAAACCCGGAGTTGCTCTCATCCAGCTAAACTTGTAACTTTCACGTTACAAAGATCCTTCCCTCCAATCGCCCCTTCAAACACACCATTTCTCACCTACTTGCACTGTATTTCTTCTCCCCGCGCCTCGCGTCCCGATTCATTTTACCCCTCCCCTCACTCTGCCGAGCGGCTTGATGCTTTCTTTCTCAATGTTAATTCACCTGTGATCTTTCACTGCTCTCTCCCCGCTGTCTTTCTCCCTTTCCTCCCCTTTTTTCCCTTGCATCTCTCCTGCACTTCTTTTGTCCTTGATTACCTAGTAGTGAGCTCCTGGCTGTGTCTCCCTGCCACTGGGTAATGGACTATTTGCATGCAAATGGCAGTGCCTGGATAGATTAGACAGGGTGGAGTGGATGTTGGAGGAAGCAAGGGAGGGAGGAGAATGAAGAAGGAGAGAGTCAGACTTTACTGAAGGAGGAAAGGAGGTGGAAAAGAAGCTCAAATCTGGCTGAAAAGCAGGGATGAGGGCATTATTTGAATGATTTGGCTGCCTCGAGTTTTAGATGATTGTCTTCTTTAAGATGCTATTACTGACAGTTGCCTCTGTGTGTGTGAGCGCGTCTCGCTGCAACTCTGTTTATGAGCATTACATACATTTCCATGCAAAGGCTGAAATAGAAAAAAAGTTGAACGTCTTTTTCCTCTGTATTTGCATGTTTATGTGCGCCTAACAAGCTTAGCTCCAAACTTAGGGAAGATAGGGCACTGCAGCAGCTCTTTTTCTGAAAAATTAAAGCGGGAGACCAAAAGGTTTTTTGTCTGGAGAGAGAAGCCCAGGCCTCCCTGCCTCCTCCTCCTCCTCTTCCTCTGACTCCTCCAAATAAATAAGAATTTTTGATTACAGTAATCAGGGCCATTAATAATGCAGACGCTGTGATGATGCAGAGGAGATGAAAGATGGCTCTTCTCAACCTTTCTGTGTTAGGAGCGAGGGGAGATAGCACGCTCGTTTGCCGCACACACATTTTTCCATGCGCGCACACACTCACACACACACACAAGCGCTGAACTTATGCTGAGACCAAAAGCACAACCTGTAAGACAGAAAGTTTTAGGGGGGATTTTCACCCAACTTCTCCTGATTTTTTTGACTCGTTCCGACTACTTTCATTGCTCAGAAGGGTCGAGTGATGTCGTAAATAGCCATCACTATGAGACATGACAGCATTAGCTTCTTGTTTTTCAAGCCATTTTACAGTGAGGGCTGGTGATACAAGACTTGCAAATTGGATTTGCAGCTTCTGATTGTTCTATTTAGCACTTTTCTTTTTGAATGGTCCCCGTAGCACCTACGTCTTATATATACACACAGAGAATCAGAACACATTACATACTTCAGCCTCTTCGCTCCGTCTCTGTGTCGTGCGCGCACACACACACACTCTCCTCGCGCTGTGTATACCTCTTTTTCCCCGAGGGTGAGCTGGCAGCGGGCCAGCAGTGGGGAGAGAATGCATAAAGAGCTATTGTGGCTGTTGTCATTAATCAGGCCCGTATGGTTTCTGACAGCAGCATGCGAGGAAGCAAGACTGTCTCTCCTATAGTCTCTCAATGCTCCTCTTCTCCATTAGCCTGCACCAGCCAGACAGTCAGTCTCCAGTTACTAAACGCTGAAGTGTAATGGCACAAAATATCGAAAGAAAAAAAAAAAGGGGGGGGGGGACCAAAGAAAGTGGGATGTGAGAAAAAAAATGTATATCATGAGAGAAGGATGCGCTGAATGCCCCAGCAGTGCCCTAAAAATGTTTGGAGCCAACCTTGAAAAGATGAGGGATGAGATAAAGAAATGTGAGCGCTTCTGTCTCCTTATGTGTCCACATGTTGGAGTACATGTCTGCTGATCCATCTGTTGTGTTTGAGCACGCACGTCTGCTGGCCACATGGATGTAATTATTACACGTTCACGTCCGCGGCCGCGCACACGCGCCTGCCTGCCTGCCTGCCTGCGTGTGTGCGCTCGTCGACGACTGTTCCTCCTACAGGTGTAAGCCCGAAACATCTGGCTGGCACATTTCAAACGCTCAGAAAAGGCAGGCGGGGTGGGGCCGAGCCACGGAGGAGAGCCAAACCACAGTGATTAAACAGTGGAGGACTGAGGGGCGGGGACTGAGACCGCATCACTACGGCGTACACCTGCTAGCTGCGAGTCCACCTGCCCGCAAACTGCTATTCTCCCTCAACGTGTTTTTTTTTTTTTTTTTTCTCTTGCAGTGGCCACTCTCAGGAAGAAGCAACAAGACATCTGGAGCCAATCAAGACCACAACGGTTCATCTGCAGGGAGAGGGGAACACCAGTTTGTAAAATTAGATGCATCATTTTCATGTCAAAAGCAGTCAGTGATGATTGCATAAAAACCCTTTTCAAGTCAGATTTCTGATGTTATGTCAGTATTGATTCACTAAGTCAATACAAATGAAAAACAAGGAATTCTGATAAAAAAATAGTATAAAAGATGAAGTGGTCCACTTTGGCATACCGTACCCCTGAATTGAGGCAGAAGGAATCTGACGATCTCTCAAAATAAAAAAAATGTCTAGATAACAGAAGGTTTTATTTTTATTTTTTTTGTAAGCTTTATCTGACAAAATTTTAGTTATTTCTCACACAGTTAGATATGCTGTTAGGATAAAATAAATAGGGTCACTATTATGGGAGCCTATGAGTTTTCTTTTACCCATGTTTTCCAGTTTCAAAAACATAAAACCCAATAATTTGCCAGGTTTGAAAGGTTTGAAAAAAAAAAAGGCTGAGCCTTGGGCTTTTTTTCTTTTACTCCTGCAGCATACATTTTTTTTTCTTTCCCTCTTGAAGAAAAATCCAGAAAAGTGTTTCAATTGTAAAACACTAATTATTTACTAGGGGTGCAACAATACATGTACCCGTATCGAACCGTTCAATACAGTGCTTTAGGTTCGATACACACTTATATCGAACAATGATTTTTAAAATTTATTTTATCAACTTGTATTCTGAAGATGTTCTATATTGAAGGATCAGTGGATCTGTGTTCGACTACTCCACCTAGGCTGCATTTTCGAGTACAGATCCACTGAGAAACTTGTTGTTTCAGCAACATTTAATTTAAAAACTGTACTTTTGAGGTTAAACAAATGTTCATAATTAATTTAAATAAAATACAATTAAAAAGAGCATGGAAATTTCTCTTTTTTGGATCGAAAAAATATCGAACCGTGAGACTTAAGTATTGAACCGAACCAAATTGTGAATTTTCTGTATCGTTGCACCCCTACTATTTATATCTTACATACATTATATTGTTTAAAACTTAATATTTAATGATTTATTTGTTATATATTATGCATAATGTAACTGACTTTTTTGTGAATTTTAGGTCAACATTTGTACGCGTATACCAGATATTAAGTACACTTTTTTTGTACTGTAGAAAAATGATGTTTTATAGTTTATTTCCTGACACCTAAATATAAAAGGCATTTTTGCTTGGGTCAATGTGTCCAGATGTGTGTGTTCATGTGTCTGTTACTAAAATATCTCACGAACCACTGAACAGATTTTAATGAAACTTTCAGAAAGTGATTTCTGAAGGTAAATGTACATCTGGTTACCTTTCAGAATCTAAAATTTAAGCAGGCCACCACAGAAAACTGACCTTGGAAACAGAAAAAATGTGTATAATTCAATCAATTTTACCAATGAGAAGCATTTTGTGCAACTCATTGCTTGAGATCTTTATTTAAAATGTCTGCATTATTTTTCCGAGTCAACCTTATTTCAGCAAAATATGAAAGTAATCAAACCTTAGTCAACACAAATTGATGGACACTGAGCTAAAATTGGATGTGGTAGTAGCTGAGAATCATCATTCACAACACCTACTCTGAACATGACAGCCCCTAATGCCGCTAGAGATTGTGCATAATGCTACGTTCAAGGTTTGACTAAAACGGTTAAAATTCTGTCAATTCTCAGCATGAAATGATCTTAATTTAGAACTGGCATGAAAGGTGGTGGGCGATATGCATTCCTTCAAAGAATGTTAGGCTTTTCATTTCATTAAGACTTAGTGAAACCTATGTATTTTATAAGCAGGCAATTGGAGGATGCATGATGAAACATAAAAGGCGTGCAGACATTTCAAAGATAAAGCAATCACTCTGAGCCAATCTTGTTGACATCTCTGTAACTCTGACATGATGATGTACTTAAGACAATCGTTACATTTTATGGAAGCTTGTAGCTCGCCAAAAAAAAAAAAAAAAAAAAGAGTTGAAATCAAGTTGCATCATCTCCATTCAAAATGAACGTGCTGCACAGATACACATTGAGTTCACCCATGAATGACAGAACCACAGAGTCGGATTGAACATTCACACTACATAGGCACTTGCATGTCAGCACGCATCAGCTGAAGTCCACTACGGGCTTCGTGGTCTTTCTGACAGAGTGAAGAATTAAGCTCAGAGCAAAGAATCTCAATGGAGTCTGTGGCGTCGCTCACGTCGGCTCCAGTCAAAACCGGGTGAGTCAGGCTGAGCGGGTGAGGCATGGCTGGACTCTCAATGCTCGTTCTGTTCGATCTCTCGTCAGGCGCGCTCAGGTTTTTGGACTCGAAGCTGATCCCAGTTCACCAGAGCACCGCGCTGGATTTGGCTCACGGCTGCCTCAGTTGTGATTCAGACTGGATATCCACTTGGTTTATCATCTGTTTTCATTTGACACAGAGTCACTTTATCTGACAGCAGAGCGTTTTCACCTCAACCCAGCATGAACGTGCCAGTCCAATCTACTGCAGCCACAGCCTGGGAGTCGTGTTATCTGATGCCCACTGTGCCTGCAGATGCCAGGGCGGCCACTTCTGTTTTGGGCTAAGGCGCAGGTCGACACCCTTCTGCCTTCCATCTTTTTTATTTTTATTTTTTTATTCTCTTTTTGCCTCTGTATTTTCGCTCTCATCTCATCGTGCCTCTTCTCCTTCCTGCTCCCACCCCCCCTCCCTCAATCCCTCCTTCTTTTCACTCCTCTGCACTGACACGTTAGTCAAATCTGCCTATTATGCGCTTCGTTGGCCATGCATTGCTTTTTATATCAGGCATAAAGCAGTCAATGACACTGAAAAGAGAGAGCACATGAAAAGGGAGGAGGGAAGAAAAAAGTCCTCACAGAGAGGAGAGCGTCGTGGATTTGGTAGCCTTTGAATGTGAGCTTCTAGGAGCCATCATCAGTGCCATGTTATTATTCTTATTGTTTATTTATTCTTTTATTTATTTATTAAAACAAAAAAAATGTGATAAAAAACAAAACAAGTGATAAATTAAATGAATGGAAGAAGAAGGAAGAAAAAACATCTTATTTGCCTCCTTTTTCCCCAAAATTAAACTCTAACAAAAAACAGATGCCTCCCAAACAACAATTCATTTATTTTCCCTGAATGCTCTCATCATCTGCCTATATGGACTAAAACAGAAGGCTTGTTGCAATAATCATACACTTTGCAAAATGGCTCACTATATGGCACAGAGGACAGGAGCGAGAGCCTCAACAACCGTGAAACAAACTGCGATGGATAGTAGACATACAGTTAAACCATCATTCAAGTTTCTGTAACAACTGGATTTCTTACTTTAGCTGAAATAAATACATGATACAAATCACCACCAGCTTTCTCATACAACTATAAAAAAATGTCTATTTGAAAGTTTTGGTCTCAGCATCCAGTAAACATTTTTGGCAAATGAGGATCACTCCTGCAGACCAACTGGAGAACGTTTAGTTCATTCCTCACTCACTGAAACAACTTTTCTTTGGTGGATTCTTTGATGGTCTATCAGTGTGCCCCAGGGTAGCTGTGGCTACAATGTAGCTTACCATCATCAGTGTGTGAATGTGTCTTTAAGTGCTATATAAGTTCAGTCCATTTGCTTTTAAAACAGGCTGATGTGATCTAAATCCACTGTTTTATCAGTATAGGGATATTCACATTCAGAAAGACAAGTGAATACGCAGTTTTATGAATAGATATTAAAAGGTTCCACAAACCTTGAAGGAGACATATCGTGCTATTAAACCACTCTCTTTCACTTTTAAATCCTTTATTTGGAGTCTATATAAAGTGGAACTGAAATGCTTTGGTCTGAATTCTTCCTTATTGTAACTCCACAATCCCCTCTTGCATCCCTTTTCCAAGGCGTGTCTCAGATCAACTCGTTTTGAAGCTGTCTCTTTAGATCCAAAGGAGCTGCTTAACACCCCCCCCCCCCCCCCCCTCCAGCTTCCAGATGTGTCCATTCTAGTTTGGTAGAGGGCTTTACAATATAGTAGCACAGAAATGTTTTATTTACAAATTAATTAAAGGATATCAACAAGGGAACACTTGTCCATCCAGCCTTACGTGTTAAGAGTCTGACCCAGAGTCAGAGGAGAACAAAGACAATAAAAATATAGTTAGTAAGTCCAGACCTTATTTGGGAGTTCCATCGCAAATAATTTAATGTAATAGTTCAGAAAATGTCATAGGAAATAAAGACAACGGAAGACATCTACACATAATTGGGAGAAACTAATTTCAAATGTTCTGCACTCCTAGACTCCAAAATGCATTTAATGGCTAAAAAAAATTTTCTGCATGATATGTCCCCTTTAATACCCAGTTTTAACAATATTGGTCATTTAGACCACACCCATCTCTCCACAAAACATTTTCTCCTACATCTTCTGCTGGGATCATGAAGCTGTAGCATCTCCTATCAGTTCTGCTATCCATGACTTTCTTTTCATGCATCTTAATCGTAACAAGTTTCTGATGAGCAGCTTAGTGTGTGTGTGTGTGTGTGTGTGTGTGTGTGTGTGTGTGGGGGGGGGGGGGTTGTTCAAGGACATTTTAGCATGGAGGGACCAAGGATCATGCTGGCAATGTTGTGAAGATGACTACTTCTTTAAGGAAACAACAGCCACTTGATCAATACAACAACAGTCAGTGCAAGAGATGTTTTTTTTGTTGCAGTTTTACCATTGTGTTTCCTGTGACCTTACTTCTACATCTCTTTTGTTGTAGTTTTGCTCATTGTCCACTCCTGTTATTCAGAAAAGCTTTGAAAGGAAATTTTAACGTCTTTGTTTACCTTAAGATGTGTTCCTAACCAGATAGAAAATACACCAATATTTGAATGTTTCAATGTGAACATGTGTAGTGCTTTTTAAAAATCTGTAGTAAACAAACCCCAATAAATTTCTTCAGCTTGATCAATTTTTCCTGACTTCCTCACATACCAACTGATTGTGTCATCATACACGTTTAGAATTGTGCTAAAAAAAAAAAAATCACGATTCTTCGATTGAAATGAGACACGCGGTCTAAACTGATCCATCTGATTTAAATCATCTAAACTTTGCACAAAATGTAAGGATGATTTGATGCTGTTTGGATGATTATGTCTTTGTTGTAACAACGTTTCTTGACAATAAATCTTATACTGTTAGAAAGCCTGGTAAATTCCCTTTTAAATGGTGCCACATTTGTAAGGAACATGCATTTGTGGGATGAGTAGTAGAGCTGTGGGTTACGCTCATGAAAAAAGTACCAAATCTTCTCTGTCAAACAGCTTATTTTGTTGTTGTTATTGACACTTGTTTTGAGCTTCTGGTGCTGCAAATCGGATAAAAGATTTGTTACTGAGAAGCATTGTTACAACAAAGAACTAATCTACCAATCATAAATGTCCTTACATTTTGTACTAGGTATATAGTTAATAAACTTCTCATTTTTGATGTTCTAAGACTTTGTCTTGGTTAACTATTCATTTCTTTATAGCTGCTTTTAAATGTGTCAAATATAAAGAAATTAAAAGCCTAACATTCCATAAAGGATTAATGTTGCCTGCCTCCAATAATAACATTTAAAGCACCGCTTCAGCAAAACAACTACATTTCAAAATCTATTGCACATCTTTTTACTTTTCTTTATAAAATCAAACATTTCTTTACACTTACTAATTCATATATGGCGTCCATCATGTTTGTCTCCCCCCCACCCCAAGTGCTTAGGAAACGTGGTCTCTAAATTTTTAAATTTCAGTTCCAGGAAGCCAATGGACAAACTGCTGCAGGCATAAAAGCAATTCTCGTTCATACACTGTGTTGCAACTTTTTGAAATATGGGGCTTTGGTTGTGGCTATAGTTGCCTGTGATGGGAGTGAGCTGTGAAAACTATAATCAGTGTCAGCTCACACAGCCAGACCTGACACCGCACACTGTGAGACGCAATAGCTCTCCCGTCAAACACACACACACACACACACACACACATATATGGCACATCACGTACACATGCTCTCTTTTTCCAAATCTGTCTCTCCCCCCCCAATTCCTGTCTCTGTATGACACCACACACACACACATATACTCAGATTGATGCTGGGCACCACTGTGGTGAGTGACCAATAACATGGGCATCGGGAGGAGACTGGACAAAGAAATTGTCACTCCACATTGAGTGTATGGAGTGTGTGTTGCTCTCACCAGAGCAGAAATGGAAGGACTCATGTCTGACTGTGTGACAGTGGGTGTGATTCCCAGTGAATTGTGTGTATGTGTGTGTGTGCTGGTGCATTTCTTGTCTTTTATCTAGCTATAGCCTTAGAGCAATTCACAGCCTGTCACTCAATCTCTAAGGTTGGGAGTAGAAGTGAGATTGAAGGACGGATCGGGTGGGGAAAGGAAAGAGAAGGAGAGAGTATGCTGCTGGAGAGAGAGAGAGAGAGAGAGAGAGATTAACATTTGGGAAAAAAGAGAAGGGCAGAGCGTGGCTCAGAGGGAGGACAAGCGGAGGAAAAGAGGAGATGGTGATACACAGAGTAGCCGAGGCAGTTTGCTCCCCTGGGTGTGTAGGTTAGGGCAGCCCGCGGGCGCAGTTGGCATGCAGCTGGGCACTCTGTCGCTCAGTCCCTACGGCAGCATGCGTGTTCGCACTGCCTTCCCTTAGAGAGCAGAGGTCGAAGGGAAAAAGGAGTGTGCGTGTGTGTGTGTGTGTGTGTGTGTGTGTGTGTGTGTGTGTGTGTGTGTGTGTGTGTGTCTAGCTGCTGCCTCATCGGAAATGCCAGCACTGCTACACTTATCTGTTTATGGGCTCATTGCTCAGTCCTGTTGTTGCTCAGGGGGACCATTTGCAGTCACACTTGCATAATGATAATAATAGGGTGACTTGGAGTGGTTGTGAGAATACAAGTGTGTGTATGTGTGTGTGTGTGTCAGGACATGTGTTTATGAGAATATAAACTCCGTTTTTTTTCCCCCTACCTTTTATTCATTTGTCCGTCCTTGTGTCATCCACTGTCCTCACATCACCTCCTCTTACACTTATCTCAATGCACAAACCCACAGGCTTCCACTTTAAAGCCCCCCCCCCTCCACCTCCCCTCGCCTCAAGTTCTCCCCGCCTCGTTCCTGCCCCTTCCTGATTTCACTGACCACACACCCCCACACAAGTGCTCTGGCATGGCCCTTTTGGGTACACCGCAAGCTGCGGGGGCCTGGCCCACTTTAGCCATGTGATGCACAAAAGGTGATGATTGCAACACGTTTTCTTCACAAAAACCAACACCCCACAAACCCTTCATTACTCCTCATGCCCGATTTGAGTGCACTGATTTTTATTCCTAACCCTTTTTTCTAATTTTACAAGACTGGGATCATTTTACACTGCATGATTTTTTTTCTTCCTTTTTTTCTTGAACTATAAATTAAATTGTGCCTGCTAGATATTTAATAAGAGAAGTAAAATATTTATTTATTTTATTTTATTTTATTTTATTTTACATCTTTCATTCCAGTATTTATTCCACAGTACCCATCATGGCACATGCTTGGACAGATACTTGCGTGAAACATTTATCCAAACACATTTTTTAATGACGTCACGAAACACATTGTTTCAAAGTTTAACATTAAAATGAACATTTTTTTAAGTTCTATTTTCCAACCTTTGAGAAGAAACACATTTTCTTTCAACTCACATGTAAATTGAGATGAAATGATTCACCGTACTCGAGGTTTAGAAATAAAAGCAACAATCAAAACCATCCAAGTAAGCTAAGCAGTCTTACAAAAAAAAATCTAATGTGCACTCGACACTGAATTGTCACCGTACGGGTGTCACTTAGGCTTGTAACACTTATTTCTCCTTAAAATAATTATGTGTTTGGGGGGAGGGGGGGGGGGGGGGTTATCACTACTATGTTGGGACCATTTTTGGCATACACACCTACTTTTGGGGACCAACTGGTACTTATGGGTGACTAAGCCTAGTCCCCATAAAGGAAAATGCCATTGGTGGGTCGGGGGTTAAGTTTCGGATTAAGATGTGACTTGAGTTTGGGGAGGTCAGGGTTAAATAGTAGGTTGTCAGGATAAGGCTATAGAAATTAATGGAAAGATAACTGCATTAGACTGGGTATGTGTGTGTGTGTGTTTTAGTTCGTCTCTCTCTTAGAAAAATCCATCACAAAACAGCAAATTGCATTTAATATACATCTATAAAGTATTAACTTTTAGAATCAATCCAATTCAAGATTGCCACCACAACTAATCTACCATAACAAACACATAAATCACTATTACTCAGTCAATTTTATAGATATTGAGCTAAAATTTGGTGTGGAAGCAGCTGAGTGTTTCTGTCATATAAACTAAGTGCCATTAGATTTTGCGAGATCTTTCTGTATAATTTTGGCATGCAAGACAGCAGGTTATACGCATTATTTTCTAAGGAATGCAAAATTCATCCTTGCCATCTAAACAACCCAATCAGCTAATTTAAAACAATTTTATTTTACAGATAAAAAAAACAGTAAACAAAAGAAAAGATTTGTTTGGTCACATCAGACCTCAGTCCACATAGTTTGCGTGTTTTTCCTCTTACCCAGCCCCACTTCTTACTTTTCATTCACAAAGTATTTGCTTTTGTATGGAAGTTGTACCTTCACAGTGTCCACTAATGTGTCAGAGGGTCAGAAATAAATGTGTGAGTGCCGTGCTGCATTCCTGCCATCTGACTAACCACATTCTTGCCATAGTCTAGCAATTAAAAAGCTGTTACCTCCAAAGCCCCACCACAAAGCAGAGCCCTGTAGTGAACTAAGAGCACGAAAAGCCCATTAAAATGGGAAGTGCATGCCAGCTTCTTAATCGAAACACATGTAAACCATTAAGAGTACACTTTGAATTCTTCTGTGTTGCAGAGCGGGAAGACGAGACACAGTGAGAAAGAGAGGGAGCCAGAGACAGACATCAACTTAGACAGAGAGAGAGAGAGAGAGAGAGAGAGAGAGTTTGGGATTTTCAGCTCACTTTCAAGCACTTCAAAGTTTGATACAGAAGGGGGGGGGGGGGGGGGG
>JAUBOC010000050.1:689016-699580 GCA_032275365.1 Anablepsoides cearensis
CCAGCAAGTTTATTTTATTAATGAGTTCCCCTTTGATGTCACTTCCTGTTTCACTTTGACTGAGGCAAATTCAAAAAGAAGGTAGGCCAGTTATGTGACAAAATGGAAAAACCATGTGTACTATGCCAATTTTTTTAAGTATAAAGATGTTTTCTTTGACTTTTTGTACTTGAAGGATAGGCATGTCACAGGCACTTTAATAAATAATAAGTGTCATACTTGGAAAAAAATTATTATTCAGTTGAAAATTGTTTATTGGACTTATTTATTGGACTGTAAAGTACACTGCCTGGTGCAAAAAAAAGTCACCATCAAAAAAACAAGGTCAAACACTAATATTATGTTGGACCACCTTTAGCCTTGATTACAACATGCATTCACTGTGGCATTGTTACGATGAGCTTCTGCAATGTTGCAAGATGTATTAATTTTTCACCAAGATCTTGAGGATGGTAGAGTCTGACCTTCTCCAGCACATCCCAAAGATTCTCAATGGAGTCTGTGAAACCAATCCATGTGTGAAAATGATGTCTCATCCTCCCTGAACCACTCTTTCACATGAATCCTGGCATTGTCATCTTTTATCCACATCTTTTGCAAATGTTCCTTCTTTAGGAAACAGTGCAGGTGACGAATGACTGAAAACAAAGCCGTTCCATCATCAAGCAGTCTAGCAGAAAGCTACATGCTAAAGAACAAACAAAGCCCTCCCAAACGAGCTGACGGTTCTGTGTGCTTCCGGGCCAGATCGGGCAGTGACAGCCATTTTTGTGTTTGCTAAGATTGGTTTGTTGTGGCAGCCATCTTGAATTCAGTTAACTCCAAGCAGTTGTAGATGTCAACCCTGTAATATCTTCCTGAAAGCTTCATTAAAATCTGGTCAGAGATTCATGAGATTGCTAATGGCACAAACCAATGAGTGTGTTGGCAGCAGTAATGATGCAAATCCTCAGAATTTACCACGTTGTATTGCCATGTTTTCACAGTATCCTAAAACTAAAAAGCCAAACCTCAGTGTTGGAGAAAGCCTTTTAGGCATATTTTTTTAGCAGCCACTTAAGTTTATCGTATACATGCTGGGGAGGCAAGGGGGCATACATTTGGTTGCAATCCAAAGCATTGCTGTAAATTGTTGCTAAATCTTACAAAGTTGTTCATCGAGAAATCAGACCCAGCAGCTGCGAAGACGTCACTCTGTCTCTGAAAAACAGTATTTGGTATTTTCCACCCTCGGCCCCAGTTTGAAAAGAAACAGAAAGGGGAGAGAAAAAGAAGGCTGAGACTTAAGAGATTATGAGCTTTCAAACCACATCCCCCACACCACACCCTTTTTAACAGCGCCAAATTTCCCCCAAAATATATCAGATGTAGCATATGATAGCCAAATGGCTGTGAAATCTGTGATAAATCAAGGGATAAGTTTCACTCGAGGGGAATGGAAGCATTTTAAGGCAGAGATTTGCATCTTTTCAAGTCTTTATGATAAAGGATAAAAAAGCTAAACATATTAGCTTACAGGCTAATCTAGCTATGGATAACTACATACAAATCATAGTTATTCAGTCCTTTCCTACATAATTAATAAAAAAAACAGATCATATAAAAATTAATTGTCATGGAAAAAGGTACCACTTTTAATGATATAAATATTTATTTTGATATTTGATAAACTCTGCTGTTTAATTTCAATGTGAAAGAAGCACAGTTGAAACTTTAGAGTAAATATTAGTCTTTTCTAACATAACCAAATATTAAAAGGGATAAAGTTTACTTTGTCTTTGTCTAAACTATAGTACTTAATGACTGCATTCTCCAATTACAATAATTAAGTAATATTTTCTGGAAAACTAAAATACCATTAAGGAAGAGCTAAACAACCAGCTTTTATGACCAAATATTGGTGTATTGATGATCTGAAGATGTAAGGAAAAATGTTTAAAAATATTTAAACATATTTATTCTTATTTTTATTGCCCACCACCAAAGGCAACGGCAGAGCAATCTGTGTTTTTGTCCTGTGCGTTTGCCTGTTTTTTTTACAGACATCAGACTAAAACTTGATGTGTTAGCAGCTGAGAATTGTCCCAAACACATAGAGAGCAACACGTTGTGCAAAATATCTGTTTAAAATCTCAAAGTAATCATTGGCAGTCCATCTACAACTGATGAACTTCTGGAATCAATACAGTTTAAGATGGCGACCGCAGCGTATCAACCTCAGCAGTTGTGACAGTCGCTGACAATCATATTGGAACATCAAAAGAGATTGCATATCATTTTTATTTTCAAAAATGACCATGATAAAACTTGGTCATTTGGCAACAGACGATCATCGTAGTCTAAAGTTCTGTCATGAAAGGCGGCGGGTGATATGCATTACTTTAAGAAATGCTTGACCTTTCTTTATACCCTGAGGTAGACTGCATTAGACTTTAACAAAATGCTGCTGAGATGTACTTCTTTGATAAAAAAAAAAGCTATTTTAAAATCAGGATTATTTCAAAGCACTGTCCTTGTAGCATGTTGTCCATTAGTAGGAGTCTTTGCTTTCAGCAGTTATAAATGAAGCTGTATATTTGCAGCTATATACAGACGCTGCTTAGTTCTTCAGTTTATAACCTTAGTGTGGAGACAATCATTAAGACGTATTAAGTGTAAAATCGGAGCTATTCTTCTACTAACATGTGTACATTTTCCCAGCTTTACTAATCCCAGACGTGTTTGTGCGCATTCCATCAGCGTCCTATATTCTCATCTCTTTTCTCTCAGACCTGCAGACTGTGCGTGTTATTAACAAGATTGCGCAGCTAGACTTTGTTTGAGGTTATATAGGCTCGGTTTGTTTGAGTTTTTGAGATGTACACTAAAAGTAACGAGGTCCCTGGTTGAACTCTCACAAGATCAAGATGATGGAAGTGAAGAAAAAAACTAAACAGCGGGCATCCGCCTCATACTTTGCTCCACAGGGTGCATTTGTGTGTGCGTGCGTGTGTGTGTGTGTGTGTGTTAGTGTGCAACTATGTTTAGGGTGTTTGTGTATCCTTTCTCCAGCAGGACCCCCAGATCAAAACCGCAACCCACTCTCCCTCCCCATGCCTCTCTCTTTCGCTCTTTCTCCATCTCTCCACCCCCTCTCTCATTAAAAACTGCAGGCCCTGGTTTCTAATTAAATCCCACTTGAAAAGTCTTAAAGTCAGCCTCAGATTGATTCAATTTGCATTTCTGAACAGAGAACATTGCCTAAAAGGATTAATAAATTGGACGAAAAAATGCCTTCTTTCTGCGCCATGCCGTCAGAGCTTGTAAGACAACATCCAAAGAGAAATGCTCCTCTCCCTCCTCCAACAAGCGTCTATCCAACATATGCTCTTGCACTTTTTTTCTTGCCTGTGCCTCCCAGGATGCCAGCAGAGATTGGAAGTGTGTATCAGGACAGTGTGTGTGCTCTTGCGTGTCCTCGTCCATGGAAAATGACGAGTGCACGAGCCCTCTGAGACTCGGTTCTGAGGGAGCACACACACAGTGAGCCTCTAACAGCGTGTGTGTGTGTGTGTGTCGAGGCATTTATGTGCGAGAGGGGTGACTTTGTTGTACTGTGCCAAAGTGCTGAAAGTGACAAGGAGACACAGTGCGGGAAGATTTTTTTTTTCTCTCCTCTGTCTGTATGTGCAGAAACAGGCTGCGATGATGGAGCCATGCCATTGGAGAGTGGACACCTTCAGCAAGTTGTCTGGAAATCCAAAAAAGCCCCGTTGCCAGCGTCAAGAGCCAAATTCACTTAGTGTGATAACTTGAAAAGAGCAAAAGTGAAAACAAAACAAACAAAAAAAAGAAGAAAAAACCCTGATCCTGCTCTCAAAAGATGGCGAGAAAAGAATTTTAGCTTGCATCGACACAGACACATTGGCACAGGTACACGTTTACTGTCTATAAGCAATATATGCAATACGAGGCTGTGCTAACCAGGAATGAACTCAAACATGTTTACATTTGCAATTTGAAAAAGCTAAATAAGCTAAAACATCATGAACCTTTCCCTTTAACGGGCGGTAATATTGTTACACTCATTAAATAAAAGCATTCCCAGCTTGTTTCATATAAAGAAAGTGAGGTTTATGTGAAGCAGACTGTTGAATGGCAAACACTGTCCCTACTAGCTTGTATAATGGCTGACAGACTTTCATAGACTGTTGGTGGCCCAGTGTTTGAAGCGGTTATTAAATAAAGAACTACGCGAGGAGACCCCGACAAACAAAGAATCTACAGTGGAAACGGCTCAACAACACTCAGTTTGGCTTCAGATGTCAAAATCACGAGCAGAGAGATTTTTATTGATGATTTTTCCAAACACATTCGATAACCTAATCTAAAAGGAAACTAAGTACGTGCACACAATCCACGCCAGAAAATAAAAATGGATGATTTGAGAGAGAATAAAAGTTCAAAAAGTTGATGTCATCGAGTGACAGAGATGGTGATAAGATAGGTTGTGCAGTCAAAAGGAAAAAAAAAAAAAAAAGAAATAGCCAGAATGACTGGAACTGTCCATGCTTTAAAAAGGACAACACTGACCCCTAGTGGTCCCACTGAAAATGATTCTAATATGCAAGTTAATTCTACTTTATGCAAGCAATATCACATATCATGTTTTTTGCTGCTCCTCCATGCTTTACTATCTATTAGGAATGTGTTTGTTCCAACAACTGAATGCCTGTTTTAGTGATTTTAGGCAATTAAAAAGTGCACACGTGGGTTTATTCCTTTCACATTGACGGAAGCGCTGCATTATGCAGAGTTTGGCTGTAAGGTGGCGCGAGTTCTAATATTGGTGCCGAGTGAATTGGAGCGATGAAGGCTGACAAGCGTGAAACAGGTCCAAGCAGGCATGTGGGCGCTGCCAATTAACCCTTTTCACCGTGTGAAACCAAACATAATTGCCTGGTGTGCAGGGGGCCAATAGGCCACGGCCTGCCCAGCGTAGGCTGAAATGGGCATTAGCTGTGCTGCCAGGTGACCATTACACACAATTGAACTGCTGGGTGTCTCTCCAAATCACATAGTTACAGTTGCTACCCTGACCTAATTGGCATGATATTACCAAATGGACCCTAATTTTAATTTCCACACCTTTGCAATTTATCTGAAATATCTTTATAGAAACACTAGGCTGCATTTATAACAGATAAATCATTTCTTGAGCACTGTGCCACCAAAGGGAATGCTTATGTTCAGAAAATAAATCATATTTGTTTACATGAATTTACCATTATTCCATTAGCAATAGTAAAACTTTTGATAAGAACAAACAGTGGTTAATAAATCAAGCTTTGCATGCACTGATGATCAAATGTTGTTCGTGTTTCTGCTCAAGGCAAAACCCCACATTTATAGTTCTCCACGCAAAACTAGAGCGCAGCTTAAAACAAACTAGAACAGGCCTTTGTGCCGCTGCAGCAGCAGCATTCGCTAAAATCCACACTTATTATTCAGAAATTCTTGTCATCAATTAATGATCATGTTTATCAAGACTGAGTAACTGCTTACAATTTGTTTCACATAAGAAAAATATGAAAGATACGTTTGGCAGCGTTCTTTAAGAATTTAACGCACTACATAGTGCAAGAAAATTAGTTGAAATGAGTAAATACATATATAATTTACATAGGGATGTTAAAAAAAAATCACTATTTCATATAGGGGTCATTTAGTCTAAACATATGTCTACAAAATTGTTCAAGTCACTAAACTTATTTGCACATTTTTTGTAGACTTAGCTTATGTTTCTAAATATTTCATGATTTATTTTTATTTTTTGGTCAATGTATTCTCACAGTCCTCAGAAGAATATTAGAAAGACTTTACTTTTAAATCACTAAAATAAACAGACCCTGTTAGAATAGAAATCAGTTTGTTAAAGAATGTTTGATCACTTCTCAACTGGCCTCTCAGTATGGACACACTGCATTAATATAAATGAATTTGCAGTGATTTACAACATCTGCGTCCAAAAGCAAATTTACATATAAGCATGGGCGTAACCGCCATAGGTACAGGGTGGGACATGTCCCCCCCACTTCCCATATATGTGCACTCTGTCCCCCCCAACACACTTTTTTCAGCCAAAGCAGAATAAAAAAGACCTTTAAAAAATGTGTCCCCCCCCACTTTTAAGATGGTGATTTCGCCCTTGCATATAAGCTATTGTAAATAATGACTTTTGTTGTAACACAGAAAACAAGAAGTGCACACATGTGAAAAATTACATTTCATGCCCCTCCTCTAAATTAAAAATACAACAAAAGGGTGTGGCATTGATGACTTAAATAACAAAATGTAAAGAAAATTATGGTTAAACTCTCTGATATTGTTTTTGCTTTATGCTAAATAGTAAGTTATTGCAAACAATTTATGTGGCATGGGAGGTGCTTAAATATTTTTGTAATTCAGTACAGAGTGATCAATAGAAAATACTCACTTGTTTTCTGTACTTGCTTTGTCTTGTTCATTGTTACAGCAGTCAATGGGAGTGGATGGATACACATCACAGGACAAGTGATAAACAAAACAACAAAAATGTAAGTCTTCAGCAACATTAAAAAAGTTACAGCACATTCTACATTATTGTTACTGCTGTGAAATAAATGTGCATGTTAAAACAGATATTAATTTAATTTTCTGTTTGAACTTGTAATACCACCTTCTGGCCACCAGCGGTCGTCGTTTTGTCCTTGCTCCATTCCTCAGCTAGACTTGCCTCCCTGCTGAATGTCCAAGAAAAAAATGCTGGCTTAAAAACACGACCCCCTCCTCACCGTGCTGAGAAAAACATGGCGGACAAGCGCTGTAACCTACACTAGAAACACATTTAAACATTATTAAGCAAGGTAAAAACCAAGCAAAGTCACGTTGTAGGTCTGAGTTGAGCCCTGTGTACCGCTAGCAGAGCTCCGGTTTGATTAAATGCTAACATTCGCAATCGGATTAACAAGCCCTTAGCATGCTAAGTTAGCATAAAACAGTGGGCATGTGTAGCGTAGCATCCGCATGAATGCTGCATTTCAGTCTGTAGTGTTTCAATTCAAATTATAATAAGGTACTGTTTAGGTAGTAATGAGTGATGGTTAGCGTTCTTGACACGCTGGTGCCACGATTTTTTTTATGTAAACATATGGCGAAAGAGGGCGTTCTAGTGTTGGCTGCTTTGTGTTATGAATGGAGCTCAACAAATTTCGGCGTGAGCTTCGATAAGCTGTGAGGCATTTCGTGAATATGCCAGACGAATGAAAGCGAAAACTGTTTTCTCGCTGTGTTTCAAGAGGAAGGTGTGTCTGCTGGACGCTCTAACGCGACTCTGCCTGTCAGTTTTGCATCAGCTTTGAAAGCAAGGAGCGGGGTCACTTTAATTTGGACGCCATCCCCCTTGGCGGAGGAAAACAAAAAAAAAGGCGCACTTCTGTTGAAGGGGAACTCATCCAGAGAAGAAAAACGCTGACAAACTGTTATGAAGTTTTAAGGTAAGCGTGTCAAAATGAACTGTCAAACTTAACTATTTTTATGCAGCTGCAGAGGGCGAGAATGCATTTCCTGGACAAATGCAAATATTTGGCTCATGAACTGATATCACTGTGTGCTAACTCTATTTACAGTAATCTGTCAGCCAGTATTTTGTTTTCTGTGTTTTCAGATAACAAACTTACATACAAACAAATATGTGCGTGTTTTCTGAATTTATAACTATATTTCGTTAAGCACTTGTCTGATCCTTTGACCTTTCCATGGGAGAGAGTTTGAGAAAAAGAAGACAATACATATGTGTTCTTCTCTAAACCTTTTTATTGTTTTGTGCAATTGTTGGTATCTATTGGTAAAAATCCTAAAGTAATAAACAAAATTGGACAATATTTCTTCTCATATTGATGGCTAAACATTTTCTTTCAACTTTGCCCTCTCATTGTAGGCCACAATGAGTCCCCCTCTATTTAGATGAAATAGAATGCTTGTTTTGGCAAAAGTTTTTTGTGCCAGATACTATACATAATAATTTGTGAGAGAATTGAATTTATAATTTATCAGTTTACAGTTTTTTGTTTGTGTTTATTTTCTTGTTTTCAGTGTGGTTGAGTTATTTAGTCCAAATTGTTGGAGCATGAGGAAACCTGTGCCACAAAAACGTAAGAAATACTTCATTATTACTGATGTAAAAAAAAAAAAAGGAAAGTATTTGTAACATGTTTCTATAGTACATTAAGTAAAGAAGTAAAAAATTACTATAGAAGCAGACATATGAGTGATTGTTGCAATGTTTTTAAGATATTCCCAAATAAGAAAGCTAGTCTCAGACATGTTTGTGTTTTGCTTTACTTCTGCAGCTTTAGAATGGAAAGATACCACAATAATCAAGCATCCTCGGAGCGGACGGCCCTCCCGGGTGCCCTCCCAGTATCAAGGTAAGTAACTTATAGTGATTTATGAAACAAGTCATGGCTCATTTGAAGTGGGCTCAGCTTATAATGGTTTGATTCTTGTTTTTCTATTAATCATAATAACAGTGTTCAAACAAAAATAAAATAAACCTGGCTTTTCTTTTCCAGGTCACTTCAGTTGGGAGAAGTATCTAAAAGAGACCGGTTCTGTTGCTGCTCCTTCTTCCTGTTTCAAACAGGTAATCACATTATAATCACATCCTTGTAGTTTTTTTATTCGTGATTTAAGAGCACGCTTCTTCCTTTTCTGATAATGTTTTTGCCTGCTTTGCTTATCTGTCATCGCCATTTTAGAACCTCACACCTCCAGTCAATGAGTTCAAGGTGGGTATGAAGTTAGAAGCCCAGGACCCACGGAACACCACGTCCACCTGCATCGCCACAGTTGTGGGTCTGACGGGCTCGAGGCTGCGCCTGCGTTTAGACGGGTCTGATAATAAGAATGACTTCTGGCGTCTTGTGGATTCTTCAGAGATTCAGCCTATTGGTAGCTGTGAAAAGAATGGAGGCATGCTACAGCCACCCCTGGGTGAGAACACAAAAACAGATAGACTTCAATTTATACTTCAAGTTGTGGTTTACTGCATAACTTTTTTATAACTGTCCTCTGGAGGTCAGTGATTGGGCACAAAAATAACCTGCTGCGCAATACAGAAATAAAGATGTGTATTTTTACAAAATATAATGTAATGCCTCCTAAAATTATTTTATTTGAGTAAGGTTTATTTAAAAATGTGATGCTCGCTTTCAGTTATTTGTCTAATAAAGTAAGGATGTCGTATATCAAGCAATAACAAAAACAAATACTTTGGTACCTGCTTAAAGTAATTTTTTTTTTTTATGTTTTATGATCAGTAACCCAAACCCAAAGAAATATTCTTACCAATCCTTAAAAATGTTGCTAATATTCCCAACAATGTAGTCTGGGTAAAGAGAGAAACCTTTTTGCATGTTTTACTTCCTGTTAATATTTAATTTGTTACCAAATGTAAGTGATCCCCTATGAATCATTGGTGCAGTGATTAAAGGTTTTTAACCAGACTCTGCCTTCCTGCTACACACCTGCTCTTAACGTATATGGACATTTCACATAGGCAACATGGACCACACACAAACAGGTGTATGTGGTTACACAATACAATGGTCTTTACACCAAATGTATTTTTTGCTGTCTCTGTATTTTTGTCAATTTTTTTTCTAGAGGACAAACACAGAGTTAATCATTCACCACCTTCAAATCTATCTTTCTATTCAGGTTTTCGTCTCAACGCGTCCTCTTGGCCCATGTTTCTTCTGAAAACACTAAATGGTGCTGAAATGGCTCCATCCCGCATTTTTCACAAGGTACCTGCACACGCTGAAAATACACTGAAAATTCAAAGTAAATGTGTTTTTTCATTGAGAAAGTCAAACTTGATTGTTTATTAATCCTTTGTGTTACCTTTACAAAGACTGTTAATTACAAGGCAAATTTAATTTTGCTGCGTTGAATAATCATCCATTTATTTACCACCAATCAAACTAAAGCACACCAACTTTTGTACCTGACCCTTGTGTCTGCCGGTGTTCCCCAGCAGGAGCCTCCCGCTCCAGAGCAGAACTCTTTCCAGGTGGGAATGAAGTTGGAGGCAGTGGATCGGAAAAACCCACATTTTATCTGTCCCGCAACGGTTGGCGCGCTGCGCGGAGTCGAGGTGCTGGTTACCTTTGATGGATGGCGCGGGGCGTTTGATTACTATTGCCGCTATGACTCGCGGGACATCTTCCCAGTTGGTTGGTGTGCCCTCACTGGAGACAACCTTCAGCCGCCCGGCACCAAAGGTCTGGACCTTAATTATTAGGTTTTGAGTATAATTTGTTCTTGAATGGTGTGGATAACTTTTTTTAGTTGATTGGTGGAGTTCAGTGGATTCAGTTTTTGTTGATGTTCAGTATTGATGTTTACAGGATTGTTCATTATTGTCACTAAATAAACAGCATATTTTTTGTAGGAAGAAACATCAGACTAGGGCTGCACAATATATCGAAAATTTATCGTCATCGCAATATATCGCATCGCAATATGCATATCGCAACAACTG
>JAUBOC010000050.1:706813-720449 GCA_032275365.1 Anablepsoides cearensis
CTCAACAACCGTTCATCTCAGCGACGTGAAATTTGTTTTGCAACATGTTATCATTGTTATCTTTCCAAAAGTGCATTTATGTTTATTAGAAAAATTTGATGTCACAGGCACTTTATATTCTTCCAGTAGATTGAACATACAAAACGTGTTTTGTGTAGTACTTTAATTGCTACCTATTTGGGTGGATTTGTTAAAAAAACAAACACGGGTTTCTTCTTTTCTTTCAGGAGATTGACGGTAAAGCCCTCTTGTTGCTGCGCAGTGAGGTGATGATGAAGTACATGGGTTTGAAACTAGGCCCCGCCCTCAAACTCACCTTCCACATCGACAAACTCAAGCGAGCTTAAGGAGCCAGCTGCAACCTTTAAAAGGACTTTTCTTCCACCCAAACTCCCTTTTCTAAAGTCAGTATAGCATGCACTTCATATCAGACGTATACTGACGGTTCACGTGTAGCAACTTCCAGCTGATCTCCGTTTTCCCTTTGTTCTCGCCTCATGTAATGAGGAATGTTCATTTTGTGTAGCACAATCCAACTCTAAGGCAGCACGCGATGTGTAGGATTATCCACTGACCGTTTGTTTTGCATTTTAGTTTAACTTGAAGATTCATGTGGCTATTTCAAATATTTAAGGTTTTACAGCCTGATTACACTAAGTTACATTTATCCTGTACATTTCATATTTTTTACTTCATGAATACACGGACTAGTATTTTTCAATAAAATGTGTTTTGGGTTATGTGAAAAGGGCAGAAACCCTAAAGAAAGGAAACACACATCCCAGTAATTTTCTATTGGTCTCACTTTGAGGTATACCTTTTGCAATTACATGATAAAATCATGGTGGGAAAATAACGTGTTTTTATAAGTGTTAAATGATAAACGTTTATTCTAAAAATACTACCACAAGGAATCAGTTTTATTATCTTGTTCTGAATGTTTACAATACATTGTCATGTATGTTATTTGTACTTTTTTAGTTTTTATACTATAATAGTTTTTATGTAAAAATAAAAAACTGTCATACTCAAAATGTTCAATAAATGTATAATTCTGTAATGTTAACTCTTTTCTGTTAAATCTGTTGCACAATTATTTTGTTCAATATTTAAATTAAATTATCTGTTAACGTTCCTGGGTCATTTTGTAAAGATTTATTGATCACAAACAAACAAGTTTGACCGTTTGAGTTAAATTGCAAAGCATAGGTCACCAGCAGGGGGCAGCACTAACATGTCCACTTTTCATTCTGTTCTTCCTTGTTGTTTCTCCTAAAACTCACTGATGCAGTACCATGGGTGGCCATCTCTCCATCTGCTTGTCTCAGTGTGATCATGTGATATTTTTATACCATGCAGCTTCTTCACGTGGTTGTTTCCATTATTAGTGTTTCATCCATTTTTTTCCTGAGTTATTCCATTAAATCTCTGCTATTTAAAAAAAATCCCCCTCAGGTAAGTTTTAGGAATGAGAAAATAATTTGTGTCTGAGGTGTTTTTTTTTTTTTCTTCTTCCCAGTGTTCAATTACCTTTTTTTTCCCCTGACAAAGCTGTGGCTGCTCCTTCAGCAAGAAATTCTAAACCCATAATTATGCAAATACGGCTAATTTTACATACAAGATGTTTCCTGCTTGATTGAAGAGCCATTTAAAATGTTTGTGCAAAGAATGCTTCAGGTTTCTACATCATACTTACATAAGCTGCCTATTGAACCAGGAGTGACTTCTAAATGATGAACAATAAATTGGACGTTTACATTCTGGCAGGCTTAACAAAAAGAAATTAGCAGCTTTTGACAAAGTCATTTGGAAAAAAAAAGGTGGAAAATACTGGAAAGAGGGTAATATTTAAACAGTTAGAAAACTGTCAAAAAAAATCTATTATTTTATTTCCTCTGTAATTAGTTGTCCACCAGACTGATTTGAACATGTCAAAACACAAAGGTTTGTATTAAATATTATAAATTTCCACCACAAAATTTCAATTATATGTAAATCTGGACTTTGACATGTATTTTGTAAGCCTAAACATTGTTTTTACTGTAAAGAAAATGTGCTTACAACCATTCATTTTTGGTCAAAAATAACTTTATTTTAAGTTTATAATGAAACCAGTAAATGTTTTTAATCAACCTCAAATGATCAAACATCCATCAGACTTGCAGTCTGTTAGCTTCTGATTAAAATATCCATGTAAAAAAACAAACATGAGCCTGTGTGTGAATTCAGCAGCTGCTTTCCAGTAATAAGCCTCATCTGTGATCCTGAACATACAGCAAAAACAGCCATCATTACCAACATGTTCTACCTGCAGAGTCAGTAAAACGTCCAGCGCCTTGGGCAGCAACACAACGTCACAACATTTCAGTGAGCTCAGTTCAGAGTCAGCAGGATTCTGAGCTTGCTAATTCATATTTACAAACGATTCCAGAGCTTAAGGTTAGTAAATCAAGTTTTGTCACATGATGAAATGGAACCATCATGATTCAAGTTTGTGCGTGTTTCAAATATAATTATCATTAGATACACAAAATACAAAGAATTATCTGTAGCATTAAAAGTAAAAAGTTTGCATTTGATAGGTTATTTCTTTGTTGTAACAATGCTTTTTGACAATAATCTTAAAACACTGGAAAGCCTGATCATTTCCCTTTGAAAAGTTGCCACATTTGTATAGAACATGCATTTGTGGGATGAGCAGTTGAGATAAGTATGTGGGTTGTGCACTTGAAACAAAAATTGACAAGTCTTCTCTGACATCTCCATCTTCTTCCACTTACGTATCTGTCCTCAGCGAAACTTTCCAGCGCGTCCTGGGGGACCCCGAGGGGTTCCCAGGTCAGAGAGGACACATAATCGCTCCAACAGGTCCTGGGTCTTCCCCGAGGCCTCCTACCAGTGGGACGTGCCTGGTACACCTCTAAAAGGAGGCATCCTAATCAGCTGCCTGGACCACCTCAACTGACTCCTTTCGATGTGGAGGACCAGCGGCTCTACTTCGAGCTCGCCCCGGATGATGGAGCTCCTCACCCTTTCTCTAAGGCTGAGCCCAGCCACCCTACAAAGGCAGCTAATTTCAGCCGCTTGTATCCTGGATCTCATTCTTTCGGTCATGATCCACGCCTCATGACAAGTGAGGGTTGGAACGAAGACAGACCAGTAAAATCGAGAGCTTTGCCTTTCGACTCAGCTCTTTCTTCACCACAACCGACCGAAACAACGCCCTCATTACAGAGGATGAGGCCCCGATTTATCGATCCATCTCCCACTCCATCCTACCATCACTCGTGATCAAGGCACCCAGATACTTAAACTTCTCTACTAAACGCAGAGAGCCGGAGGGGGCATTCCACCCTTTTCCAGTCGAGAACCATGGCCTCAGACTTAGAGGAACTGACTTTCATCCCAGCCGTTTCACACTCGTCTGCGAACCTCCCCAGATTGTCTTGGTCCGAAGATGCCAACAGAAACACATCATCTGCATACAGCAGAAATGAGACCCTGTGGTTCCCAAACCGTCTTCTCTGCCAAACAGCTTATTTTGTTGTTGCTATTGACACTTGTTTTGAGCTTTTGGTACACCCAGGTGCTGCCAATCAGATAAGATTTATTGCCAAAAAGCCTTGTTACACAAAAAAAAAATCTACCAAAACGCAAATTTCCTTACTTTTTGTACTAAGTATAGTTTCTATGGCATTTCTGCTGCATCCTTTGGCAACTCCTGTGGGAATGTCAGAAAATTTCTGCCAGAATAACTGGGTTATGTGAAACTGAAGCCTAAGTAGAGACTTCTAAAATACAATTTGAACGAATGACTAAGATTTTTTTAAAATTGAAGTTGTTTAAAAATGGCTGGAATACACTTTGGTCTCATTAGCTCATGAGATTGGTCAGAGGTAAACTCTATTCCTCCAAACTGAGGCTGTTCACAGAGTTATCTATAACAGGTAAGATGTTACTGTTTTTTCTAGCATAGTTTAAATAAGATGGCTACAGTCTATAATTTTATTAAAGCTGTTTAATCATGTTTAACCCAATGAGAACCCCAGTTTATCATAACATGATTAAGGTAAGGATGTGAATGAGCATAAATGATGTTTGATTCATTTTATTTTATCTATAAATATGTCATTAAAAGTCAAATAGTCAAAGCTTGTGTTCATTTTCTTCAAACAACTGCATCATTTCTGCACAGTAACCACCAAGGTTTTATTGATTAAAACATTTCTGAGCAGAGAAGCACATTAAAGACCTTCTCGTACGATTACCTGTCATCCATTTCTGTTTCTGGTAAATGTTGTTATTCTCATCCACAACTGACAAAGACTATTGAACACGTGGGCCAAGAATTACTTCAACTGAAGCAACCCTGCACCCAACAGAAAGGTCTAACCACACCCTGTGACTCAAAACAGGAAAGCATACCGCAAAGTGTTGAAAACGGTGACCAAATCCGTTACAGTTAGTTAGAAACATGAATGCATTTCTGTGTGTGTGCGAGAGCATATGACACACACACAATCTGTGCTGTGTTTGTTGTGCTCTGACACATGTGACAAGCGGGGAGCTCGTGGCTGATGCCTGAGCTTGTTGATGTGTAATAGTAGCCAGTGTGTTTTGGACCAAGCCTGTACTATTTATAGAAATAACAGCTCCTTGTGATGCATGTTGTGTTTGTGAGGGCTGTGAAGTCAGGCTTCATAGTTCCTAACATGACTGTGGGATTTTATTTATCAGCTCATGTTTTGACGGTTTTGTTGTTGTTGCCACACAGAATGATACTTGGGAAAATCCTGCCCTTGATATTTACAAATAATGCCTCGCAAACCTCTGTCCTGCTGTCACTGCGTTGTCTGCATCAGATAAACGGTTTCATTGTGTGTAAAAGGAAGTTTTGCAGAGCTTGCAGCTGAGGCATACCTGTGAGAATAAAAGGACTTTCCCAGGTCTGTAGGTATCGTGTTATGGCACAGAAATGCCACACTTTCTGCTGAACAAGCTTGGCATGTTGCATTCTGCAGACTAGACTTCTCATCAGTGAGAACCAGAATTCTCAGAATGTCCTTCTGAAGCCAGGGTTGAAATGGAAAAGGGGGTCTTGGTGTACCTTTGAAAACCACAAAATATCTTTTTTTTTAAATGATCATCACACTTATTCAGATAGGCTGTCTTAGATACTTTGATAATAAGCCTTATCTGACAAAAAACACTATTATTATTGCATGAATGCTTATAAAGCATCCACACTACTGAGATCCATGTTTTTTGACACATATATCTCATTACGCAATTTTTGTGTTATTTTGACATTATGCACCAAAACGGTTAGCTCATTCAGGACATTCTGTCTATGACTTCTAGTACTTGAGCAATTTATACTTTTTGAGATATTTAGTTTTCTGCCATTTTTTTTTCATTGAAAATGAATGGATTTGACTTCAACACTCTTAAAAACTCTGAAAATGTGTATATCTTTACTGTACTTCTTACCTTTTGTTCTGGTTCTATTTTAGACTCCTTTGGACACATTTATGCTTTATTTGTCTGATACTTAGCTGATTTTAGCTTTTTCCCTTTTTTAACTATCATTCTACAATTCTTCAGCTAAATATTTTTTATGCTTCTTTCAGCTGCTTTCTGCTAGCTTTAGCTGATTTAGAGTTTTTAGCTACATTTTAGCTAATTTGAGCTTTTTTTCTGCTAGTTTCACCTTTATGCAATAAGTTTAGCTTTTTACAGCTTAATTCAGCAAATGTGCTCTTTCTTTTTCTTTGTGCTAATTTCAGCTACTGTTTTACACCTATTTAAGTACATTGCTCTGTTTGTATCTTCTTATGCTACTTTTAGGTACCATTCCACTAGTTTTAGCTTTTAGCTAGTCTTTTGCTATTTTTAGCATGTAACTAGCCTTTTGTTCATTTTTTTAGATTTTAGCTACCATTCTGTTACTTTCAGTTTAGCATTTGGCAAGTGTTTTGCAGCTTTTAGCTTTATAACTACCATTCAGTTTCTTTTTCTTATTTTCAGCTTCTTCACCATGTTACAGCAGTCATTCAGCACTCACAATGTATATTCTTCTTTAATTTTTTTTTGCAAGTCACTGCAAGACAGTTGCAGTTCAGCCAAACATATTGCAGCAATACTTCAATATGTGACTGGTCAGTTTGAGAACATTGCAGGTTGTTTAATATACCTATAGGCTGTTTCTCTGCCTTTGGTAGCATGTGTTCGCTGCTGTCACCACCAGATTAGCGAGACGGCTTAAAGCCCTGCTCACAAAGACACAGTGTACGGAACATAAACTGTGCTAATACTGTTGCCTTCTATTTTATCCCTATGAATCTCGCTCCCCTGGGCCGGCCCACACCATTTACCAGCTGGCGTTAAACAGGTCAAACACAATTGTGCAAAAGTGCAGGAGATGAGCGCTGCAATTTAACTTCCCCACTATACCTTCTGATAAAACTTTGCAATAAAAAGGCACACGTTGTGAGGCTTGAATTTATTAAACCTTTGCTGTGACGGAGGTGCTCCAGTTATTACAGCTTAATGTACAATGCCCTGTGAGACCGAACCTTTCAGACTCAACTAATATAGAACATTTTTACACCAAAAGAGCAGCGTTATTTGAAATGTTTTAGTTTTATAATGTATCATCTTGTTGAAGACTGTGGTTGAGATTTAATCCTTTTATTACATTTTCAGAACGTTTGTTGCACAGTGCTAGAAAAGGTTAATTAACATAATTTCTGCAACTATATTCTGCTCAGTTAAAGAGAGTCTCCTTTTGTTTTGTAATTTAATTGAAAACTGAGCCATTGGTAGCCATTTTGGTCAAACCTTGATAATGACGCTATATTAACAATATTATGCTGGGATATAGCAACTCAAAGTTTGTGTTTTTAAGGGTCCTCAGCTACTACCACATACAGTAAATGATTAGCTCGGTATCTGCTTTAGTTAGAGCCATTTTGGTGTTGACTAGCTGGCGTGGCCATCTTAAACTGGATTAGACAGGTAAAACATTACCCTTGGCCTTGAAAAAAGTCCGACCAGCTGGACACGAGATGGAACCAGCGTTAACCTGCTGCCACTGCTGTGAAGCGGCGCTCTGATCCTTTTTGGTTGAAACAACTCTTGAAATCTTTACCACTTTTAACACCCTTAGAACACCTTGATGTGTTTCAGCCGGGCCGACTGAGAACTGTCAGCTGTGCGCAGACAAAATAAATTATTTACACCCCCTTCCTTTTGACTTCAAAGAGCTGACAACATGCTCAACCCCAGATTTCAGTAAGGGGGTTGGAGGAGGAGTTGCTCGTCACTAAGCAACCTCAATGTCACCTGTCCCGACATGCCGGAATCAGCTCGGGAGGCTCCAGAAAACAAAGGAGCAGCCACATTTAAAAGCCTGCTCTGCCGGATTCATTAGGAAAACCAAAATATCACAAAGACACGACTGAGCTCTGCAGCTTCGGGAAAGAAAAAAAACCCTCAGTGAGAGAAAGTTCTGTGATATTTTAGTTGTTTTTTTAAAGAGATCTTTGGGGAGGCAAGAACACTGTGAAATGAGACGTGTCAAGAACACAAGGTGACCGCTCAGCTAGAAAATCAGGAAGTTTGGCTTGAGCAACATGTCCACTCTCTGAAGCCCGGTGCTGAGCGAGTTGCTGTTTGCTTAATCCCCTGCCAACACAAACACTCACGAGGTTAATGCAAAGCATGCAAAAGAAAAAAGAAAACTGCTGGTTAAAGTCAGCAAGCGCAAACACGAGTCTTCTTCACAGAGCCGTCACATACAGAAATGTTCCCTTTGATGACAATAAATCCCTTCACTTCTCATCTAAAACTCAACTTTTCCTCTCATCTTTACTCAAAGGCAAAGGGAAGATGTTTTCATCCATGTCTGGGTGTGTTTGTCCAGCTGTATCATTAGCAAACTATCTTGTGAATGAGTGGAAAGATTTGAATTAAATGATTACTGAATCAATCTAAAACTGATCACCTTCAATATTAAATCCTACTCAAGATAGATACTACAGCTTAACAACCTTAGTAAACACAAATCAGATGATTACTGACCTCAAATTTAGTATATATATATATATATATATATATACATACTATATTAATATATTTTTTAACTTATAGAAGTACATCTACAACTGACTACATTAAAATATGGCCACTAAATCCAACAAAAGCTTATAATCAAGTTTTGTGTGGTGGTAGCTGTGAGTCATTTTCAACACACGCTCTGAAATAAATCCCACTCTGATATGAAAGCGGTGAACAATATTCAACAAAAAAAAAGCTAAGCCTTTAATTAACTTGTTTTGTGAATTTCCCACACTGCTGTTATGAAATAAAAGCGATGAGTGTAGCAATACTGTTTTCGAATTTTCAAACCCCTTCTTGGTCATCTGAATGCGTCGTTCATTTACACTATCAACGCTCTGACCAATATCCACCAACAGGACAAAGCTGAAGGTTCACAATGAGCAGAGATGGGGTTGTTGGTCTCTTCTCCTCTCTCCTGACTCTACACAGATATGGAGGTATCCTTGTTAGCCTGTTTGATCAGGTTGTGCATGGGTTCTCTGTAAGTGTTGAATGTGTGTGTGTACGTGTACATCTAAAGGTCTGGCCATGCGTGACAATAGCAAATGACAACCTATCCGTCACTGGAGCCAGGGCTGGAGATTAACACAAGCTCAGGCTTGGCACCAGCTGGACCAGAGCCTGGAAAGAGAAAACTAGACAGCACTCAATACGGACCTGTAGTAAACGTTCAATTCTCAGGCATGAGCGAGAGAGATGTAAGGCGAATTGCATTTAGCATGCCTCGCATGGTGTTCACTGAAGGGTTTTCAATGGAATCTTGTAGGTTTTGTGGGAAAACCCCAGAGAGAAGAAGAAAAAAAATCCCCAAGAAGTAGAGCTGAAGAAAATCCCTCCAGCTAATATCTAATAGTAAATTCAACAGATCCTTACATTGTCACTCAAAACGACTTCTTTTGTTTGTTTTTTTCTCATTGCCCAACTATCAAAATGTGGCTTTTGGTCTCTGACTTATATTGAGAAAACATCCAGCTGCCACAGGAAGGACACGCGTTGTCGTCTCGAGCAGTTGCTGCGGGTGGGCTGAAAACGAGAGAGCAAAAAAAAAAAAAAAAAAAAAAAAAAAAAAAGAATTAACTTTAAACGTCCCACCCTGCTTTAGCCTGCGTCTAGACTGGCTTCGGTAAGGTGAGCGGCAGTCATAACAAGGGGCTGGGAAAGCAAACACGGTTGTTTGCTATAGTTAACCAGCCGTCTATAGAGTTACAATCAAAGTAACACTATGGTTCATTTAATTGTGGCAAAACAAGGAGCTCACAGAGCAGCGTACAATTATGAGATATATGAGGAGACAGAGCGCTAGCTTTGTGCCACACACACCATCTCACCAGATTGGCACTGGGCAAAAGGACTCAACGTCCGCCACTTAGCACCGTGCCAAGGCTGTTGGCCTACTTATGAGCCGCTCTCTTGTCAGCGCAAAGCTCAGGAAACACGAGCAAGTCATCGCTCCTCGAAACAAAAACCCTGCTTTTTTTAGTCAAATACCTTTCAATTCGTATCATCAGCGACGCCACGTTTCAAACCGAGCCCACCGGCCACCGCCACGAGTGGATAATGAAGCCGACTTTTTAAAAAAAACTGAGCAATCAGCTAGAACTATTTTTACCCCGCCGCTCTCATTTCCCCCCCTTGTTACTCATGATGCTGCTAAAGATGCCTCTGTTGACAATGTGGAAAAGCGAACTGTGTTGATGGCACTCCCAACATGACCTCAATCAAGCGTTTTCACAACCCAGAGTCACAAAAACAATTCAACAGCTCTGCCACCACAGAGACATCTCTTCACCCTCTTTGTCATTATGAATGCAAATATATTAAGAAAACTGTGTCCCCCCCCCCCTCAACCGGCAACGACGCAGACTAGCGAGGGTCTGTTTTGAAATAGACTTAATTTGTTGAGTCACTGCTAAAGTCAACAGTTTCTTTGACGATCCTCTGTGCAAGCTTTATTTGTACTTGGATTTTGAAACCTAAAGCGAGTTAAACCCCATCAAGACAAGCGTTTCTTTTCTCCTCCAAGAGCAGAGCTTTTTCACTAGGGACGTTTTGTTAATTAAATCTTGCTTTTGCACACTTCAGAGATATTTTCCCTCTTTTTTTTTTTAAAGACATGTGGTGACATTTGAGCAGTTATTACTTGTGTCAATTTAGATATTACGCAACATTCCAGCTCAAGTGTTTAATGGCAAATAACACAGCTCTCTAGTTGCCAAACAGCAGGAAATCCCAAACATCAGAATTTGTTCTTTTCTTTTTGCCGTCAAGTATTTAGCAACAGTCCATGGCAAACACAGCACATCTAAAAAGGCACATTGTTTTGAAATAATATAGCCATTTTAAATATTCCCATTCCAGACTTGAAAGAAAACAGAGGTTTCCGCCTTCAACCACAGGTTAACCTAAACCGTTAACTTGCTATTCACTGCCTCAGGGAAGAGCTAAGCAATGAATGGAAAATCAGGCCACACTTCTATCCAGGCCATTTTTATTGATCCTCAAAACCCCCTTTCACAAAGAAAAAACCCCCCATCTCAACCACAAAAAGGGAACAATATAAACAACCAATAAATTAAAAAAAAAAAAAAATCTGCGTGATTAAGGCAGTTCTACATCTCCAATAGAACACAACAGTGTGGACATGTTGGAGGTTATACAGCTTCAAACAGTACAAGCAGTATTTTTTTTATGTGGAGAACGTCACACCTAAAGAAAAAAAAAAAAAAAAAGGCAGCACTTTACCAAAAGTGAACCTTTTTTTTCTTTTTTAAGTCTGGGTGACACTCTCATTCTAGCAACACAACGTTGTACTTTTGTGATTCCAGAAATAAAGCAACTGTTCCTTTAGATGACATTGTCTTCTCAGTTAATTTTATTACAAAGCCAAACAGAATAGGTCAAAAATAAAAAATAAAATAGGAGCAGAGAACTTAAATTTTATATTCCTCCCCAAACCTACTCGCAAAGAAAAATCATAAAAAAAAACCACTTGGATCCCAAAACAGAGAAGGTGGTTCATCTGTATATCAGTTTTCTCAGATAGGAATAAATAAATACACCTTTGTTACTGGTAAACTGTCATAGAGTCCAGACTTAGAGGCTACATAGTGTCATAGAAGTGTTCAGAGTGGCTTTTTTTTCTTTATTTTATTTTTTTTTAGGAATTTAAGCATTTCTTTATACATTCATGTCCAGAAAATACTAGATGAGAAAGTATGCTTTAAATCCAACCAGCTTCCAGTCACTAACCAACTTGTGAGACTTCAGCACTGTGTTTACTTTCACTGCAACTTTAGATTAGCTGCGTAGGTCCGTGCTGAAAAAAAAATAAAAACCAAGCAGAGACGGCCTCTCTTCGGCCCATCCTGGACGATTCTCACTCGTTGTTCTCCTTTTTTTTGTGTGTGTGGCCAGTTATGAAGTAAGATCCTTTCAGCAGCTAACAGTGCTGGGCTGCTGTTTGCTAACGAAGTCCGAGATGAAGTCAAACTCATTCTGGCCCAGGAAAAGTTCGGGTAGCTCCTGAACCCGGTCCAAGCCCAGCTCCATGACTAGTGACGTCAGGACGTCCTCGTCGATCATGTCTGCGTCCATGCCGTTCAGGGCCAGCGCGGGCCCGGCCATGTGCTGCATGCTAGCCAGCTGAGCCGGGTTCATGCGGTACTGAGCCCCGGGCCCCATGTGGTTCCCGCCCATGGGGCCCAGCGGGTGTCCGTGGTACTGGGTGTTGAGTTTCTGCAGCTGCATGCTGGCCATGAGCTGCTGAGACGTTAGCCCTCCGTTCATGAACTGCTGCTGCTGCTGCGGGTGCGGCGCCTGCTGCTGCTGCTGGTGCTGCTGCTGCTGCTGTGGATGCATGTGATGCTGCTGCTGCTGCTGCTGCGGGTGGTGCTGCTGCTGAGCCTGCCCGTTATACATCATGTTACCAGAGGTCATCTGGTGGTGGGCCATCTGAGCCCCGCTGAGCTGTCCGTTCATGGGCCCGCCCACCATGCCCTGCCGCTGCCTCATGGCCGTCTCCATGTTGGCCTGGGCGCCGCCGTAGTGCATCATCTGGCCGTTGGGAAGCGCACGCATGCCCTGCTGGTTGGCATGCTGCTGGTGACCTGCCTGCAGGCCGCCGTTCATGCCCATCCTGTAACCGTGGAGACTGGCGCCTGCCGAGCTGTGATTCATGGGCATCATCAGATGGTCTGCCATGCCTCCTGTGTTTGGGCACAAAGTAGGAAAAAAAAGTACCGTAAGAAGGGTTTTTATTCATACTACATGCTTAACTTTTGCTTTGAACCTGAATCCCACTGGTGCAGCTCAACAACACTCATATTTAAATGACTTTTGCTCACTATAAAATCTCAACTGGTCAACAGACTTTTTGTAAACAGACAATATTCTGTATTCATCAAGAGGGGGAAAAAGAGGAAGCAAGTTTCCTTTAAATGTAACAATGCTGCCTCAGGTTAAACAACAACTGCTTTCAAAACATCAACCTTAATGGTCATTTTTGCCTGATGGGAAACACTAAAAACCTGACTGGTCCTTCAAAGATCCTTCTCTTTGTGCAAAAAAAAAAAAAAAAAAAAAAAAACCCACCCAGGTTAAAATTAAAGGTTAACATCCACTGCGCATTGATTCATGCACAATAAGATACTATGGGTGGATGGGGGTTAAATCTATGAATCGGTGTTTAAATGCCCCTTTGATGTTGCACAGCAGCTGAGGTGGAAAGATGTGTTACATTTTTTCCCCCCGCACGTAAGGTTGCAACAAAGAACACTGACATCATGCAACATCTCCCCCAACAGCTGAATCACCACATTACTAACAAGACGTGCATTTAAACAAGCCTGCGACGCCTCGTTGAAAAGCAACCTTCGTGTCTGAACGCGGACGCTCAAAGCGCAGCGAGGTGAACCCTTTTGTTATTTGTCGACTTTGAAACAAGACAAAATGCAAACAATGGAGGAGCAGCAGAAGCAGCAGCAGGAGCCCCCGAGACCACAACGGAGCACACACACACCCCCACCTTCCCCGTCTCAATTTCTTCTTCCAACACATAATTCCGATAAAAATCGCTTACCAGTTACGTTTTCACAAAGTTACGCGACTTTGCTTCGGCTCCGTCCGTTTTCGAAACAGGTTTTTCTGTTTTTTTTTACGTCTTTCTTTTTTCTTCCTCCGCGAGGGCAAAGCTCCTCCTGAATTACAGCACGTATTCCGCGGGGTTACGCTTCATGCTCGAGCGGGGACGGCGTGCTACACAAAAGACTAAAACCGCGTCAGATCTTGAAACGACTGCCTATTTTCTGGGTCAACTCAGGGATTACGTACATCTAAAAAGCTCAGAGAGGAAGGCAGTCGCGGAGAGGTGGAGACTAGGTCCTGCCGCTTCTTTGTTCCTATTGGCTCTACTTCGTGTAATTGTGCAGGGGCGTAGAGGAAAGGGGGCCGGACTAGAGCTGAGGCAGCAGGCAATTTAAAGAGCCTCAACTGTTGTGTTGATATACTTAAATTATAT
>JAUBOC010000050.1:720549-746400 GCA_032275365.1 Anablepsoides cearensis
TGTTTATATATATATATATATATATATATATATATATATATATATTTATATAGATAGATAGATAGATAGATAGATAGATAGATAGATAGATAACCAGCCTATATGGATCAATCCAAGTAATAATAATGATACTAAACTTGAGTCATGCAGTTTAAATCTTGAAACTACACATGTTTTCTGCTAGAGAACAGAAGTCCTTTAGCTTTGTCTTTTTTTCTTTTCATTTTCCATGCCCAGGATGACTGAGAATCCACAGAAACATGTGATTAGTGTTGTAGTCAAGACCACCTATCCCGAGACCAAAGTCAAGACCAAGACTACAGTGTCTCTTGAGACTGAGACAAGACCAAGACTTGTAAGACCTGGACTAAGTTGAGTCAAGACCAAGACCAGAAAATAAAAACAATACTAGTATCCTAAATTATGGAGAATTCTGTACACACTTAGCTAATTTAATAGAACTAATGTTGACAAAATCTTTGTGTGAGGGCAGAGGACATCTTTTTTTTAGAGAGGAAAATTATTAAAGTTAGCAACGATAAAAGTTTGACGTCCGCACAATCTCTGAAAGTGAAGCACTGCAGATTTTACAAGATGCTGTACGCTTTCTCCTGGATGTTGTTTTACAGCTATATTCTACATGATTTATGTAGACAAATTGTTTTACTTAAAATTTTGAAGACCTATTCTACCGCTCCCGGAGAACCAATGCTCACTTTCCCGGAGTGCTGCATGCAAGTGAAGTGGGGGTGGGTGACAGCTGGTAACAAAAATACATAAATACCAATGAGTCAGGTTTGGGTTTGAATCTGTAGCTACATTTTAAATCCAATGAAAGCAAAGATGTTAACAAATAAGTTGGACACTAATCTGACTATTTAGTGATATTTCCACAGTTGTGATCTTGACTGGTCTTAAAATAAAATTCAGAGTCCTTAATGTCTGAGATCGAGGAGAAATGCTGTCGAGTCCGAGACAAGACCAAGACCGCTCTCATGTACTACAACACTATGACAGTAACGGTATTTTCTGAATGAAAGAGGGGTAGTGAAAGGAAAAGACAAGCTGGCGCTGCGGCCTAACAATGTGATGAAGTGATGACATACGGTCCGTGCAACCAGTCGTCTGCGGCATTTAACAACTTCAAACACATTATTAAACACCAAAGGAAAATAAATAATGATGCACAAAACTTTAGATTTAGGGTAAATTAGACTTGTTTAACCACAAAGAGGCTATAGCTAAACAGAGTTAATTTGTTGTGTTTTGCAGACAACACGAGGGAGATGTCCGTCACACATTTAATGCGTTGCTCCTCACGTTGGCTCAGCGGAGTTTAGCTCCACGCCTCTTTTGGGTAAACAAAGCCCACTTCTTTCCTGAAAACTCACATCTGCGTGGGAAGTGGACATTTGTGATTTATGTACGACCAGAGGCAACACACAGTCACACTGGTCTGTGCCTATTTTGTGGAACTGTTGTATAATAAAACCTATAGATAAATATGTTGTATTCTATGTACTTCAGACATTGAAACTCAGATATAAAAATGCAGCAGTGCTGGAAAAGTTGAGCTCACCCATAATCATAGTTTCAACCTTTCAATCCTTTCAAAAATAAACTACAAAAGCAGATGCTCAGTGTATCCTGTAATAATTCACACAAAACATATGGACAATGCAGTTTTTTTAAATTTTATAAATCTAAAAATACAAACCTTATTCTTTGCATTTTAATTAATTTTGAAGTAGTTTGACTTTGTGACGTTTACCTCCTTGCAACGTGACCGTGCAGCGAGCTTACGGTGGTTGCCCCAGTTTGTGTATTTGCACTTCATCTCTAAGATCACTGTTGGTACATGTGACCTACCAGTCTGCTGTGTGTTCTCAGAGAGAGGCAGAGGAGGGAGGGCAGAGGAATGTAGTCTCTAGTCTGAGCCAACCAGCTACTGAGCAGCACTTTTAAATATAGCTGTGCATGCATGTTTGTTTGGCTCATTTATGTGCTTTACGTGACTGTGGATACACACAGATGTTTCTGCGTATCCCTGCACGTGCGCGCGTGTGCATGTTTGCGCAGCCACTCCTGTACATGCACTGGTGTTTTGATTATTTACTTCAGGAAGACAACCTCTTGCCTGCAGTTGAAAAAAAAAAAAAAAAAAAAGAATGGAACCCACTTTGGGGAAGTGAGCCGTTCTGTTGTCAAGGGAATTTGTCTGTAAATGGGCACCCAGCGGCAGGGGTTTGTCATTGTGTGGCATTGTCCAGCAACTAATGTTAAATAGGCCACTCCCAGGTGGGGAGACTCTCAGGGAGGAAAAAAAAAAAAAAGAAAAAAAGTCACCCATCCAGTCAGCGCAAACAAAACACAGAATCAACACAAGTTTCTGCTGTGTTTTGTGAATTTCTTTTAGAAGAGCACGTGTGTATGACTGCAGAGGCCTGTTCCGAAATACAACAATGAAGCTTTTCAGAAACGGTTTTTATTTTCATACAAGAGCCAGTTCTTTTTGTAATAAATATAGTCAAAACCTGCATTTGCATTTTCCATAGTCTTATGGATGATTCACTACATTTCTATCCTACAGTGTTTAATGCTTTCATGGATTTATTCACATTTGTCTGTAATCATCAGTTAGACGGGAGAGATTCCACACACCCTTCCTTCTGCCGTTTATTGACCTCTATCCTCATGTAAGTGTGTGCGTGTGGGGCTGCATGTCAGCAAGAAAGAGCACAAGAGAGGGTTCACGTGACCGTCTTTCTAATAGGCTAAAAGTGCGTAGACACAATAAAGACACACCCTTGTGCCACATTGCAAAACACACTATAAATAAAGTCTTCGCAGGATGATTTTCCTCAAGTACACCTCAAGCAGGAAACGTGTATCACTTATTTGTTTTCACATATCTTGAATAAATTCTTGTGGGTTTTTTACGTCTAAATTGTTTTAGTATTTTAGAAAAGTTCTACTGTGGTCATTTTTTACTTTTGTTTTTAAAGGGTTAAAAATCATTCTTTTGCAAAATGATTTTTATTTCACTGTCAGGTTTCTTGTTGCCATTTGTTAAAACAGTCAACTGTTCCTAATGGACTTTGCAATTTGTTCTGATACAAAGAGGTAGCAAACTTTCACTTTACTGAAACTATTGTTTCTGTCTGAAATAAGAAAACATTTTTATTATGCTCACTCAAACTGGTATTTTCTTTCTAAATCTGATCCAGGTATTTGGTTTTAGGCCTCCTCTAATGTTTATTTTTCTGGTTAGCAACCACTCGACCCGCTACTGTTCACTACACTGACATGTAACACATCTCAAACCGCAACTCTTTCAGCAATTTGTCTTAATTACCTCTAAACCAGTTTCTGGAGATATTTCAAAAGTACATCAAAAATAGAAACATTTGCCTCATTTCTTTTTGTCAGCTTAATGGAAACATGACTGTTAACTTCTGTTTTGATGAGTGCCTCAAAATGACTACATTCTTAACATTCCTAGAGAAGTTTTGTGACATTCTTTGGATAAGATCCTTTTTTAGCTACCCTTTTTTTTTGACCTTTTTCTTCTAAATACTACTTGCGTTGTTTGTTGAATTAAAAAAATAAATAAATGAAATAACTGTTCATATTTTTTTGTTTTTTCAAGGCAGTTTGCTTCTGTTTCAGATTATAAAACCTTTTGTGAATACTGAAAATAACTGCATAGACAAAGTCTCAGGACATTCTGTAAAATGTTCTTAAAGGGGAGGGGGTGAGGGTGGAGGATAGGTCAGTATGTGTTGTCCAGGCACATAGTTCAATTTTATACCACAATCAAATAACTATTTTACCTTTAGTTGGTGTGAAAACGCTGTATACAGTATGCCAAAAAGAAATTTGACTTTGCATCATAGCCTATCTAAATGCTTAAAAATTGGCCTATGTCTCTTCAAAAACTTCCTACTGTTTCTGACGCTCCCACTTTAGCACATCTTCACAACACTGTTGTAGGGGAGGGGTGCTCTGTGGGGCGGTAACCAGACACAGGTAACCAGAGTCTCTGATAGGGGTGTAACAATACATCAATCTATATATATATATATATATATATATATATATCAATCACAGACTTGTGAATTTAATTGAATCGAAATCATATCGTGACCGACTTTATGATATCAAGAAATATGGAATCGTCATCCAAACATATTGATGTAATATTGTATCGTGACACCGGCACTTTTTGAAACCAGGCTTCAGAGTGGAATTTTTGGGGCAATCTCACAGATTTTCTTCAAAAACTCAGTTTTAAATATATGTTCACCTGTACAACATAAAAAAACAATAAAAAATTCAATAAACATCTACAAACCTGCTCTGCCAATAAAAATAAGTTTTCCACCTTTACACCTCCTCCTTTTCCGGCTTCTTTGTTCTGCGAGTGCTGTTATCTCTGCCTGAAGCTCTGCCTGTCCCCACGGCCTACAGTCCACTGTCAAGGGGACCCCAAGGGGTTTCCATGCAACACTTCCAATAAATTACAGACAGCAAATTATTTTTGTGTTGCCTTTGCAGCATGTAGGAGCAAAGCCAAAAATCATCCTTGTTCTGGAGCAACTTTCGACATCAGGGTTGCCAGATAAAAACAAAAAATGCCCCTCCTTTTCTGTGCACATTTTCACCAAACACAACATACATACCTACAACACCCTCACTCAGCAATTTTTAAAAAATCCCCCCTCACTCAGAACACAAGACAGCTTGTATCACAATACATTAATTTTAAAGGGACAGTGCAACAGTTTACCATGTCTCAAATGGCAACCCTGCCGGGCACATTACTGCAGTGGTTCCATGTAAACAGGAGATTTTTCTTGTTTATTCGCCTCAATACACATTGAAAAAAACACCAGGATTTCTAGAAAACAGTCTCGCATGATACCCCGCCCCTGCACCTTTTTTTTTAAATGAACTGCTAAAACAAACTTGCATATCAAACAGGACACTTAAGTTCAATTCAATTCAAAAACTTTATTAATTTCTTTAAAAACAAAATAAATTCTATATACAACAACAACGAAAAAAGAAAAATATACAAATCACAAATAAGATGAAATGAAAGGCAGCAGGGAGAAGAAAAAAAATCTTATGTCTGCCCATTTTGCTCAAGAATAGGTTCAAACAATAATAATCTATGACTAATATGAAACAAAACATAAAACAAAAACAACACCAAATCCTTCTAGAACAACATTCTATATGGATACATTTTATACTGTTTCATAGTTCTTCAATAATCCGACTTTTATCAATCTCTTAAACACACAGATTGATCCTATATTTTTAACAAGCTCTTCTCTCACCTGACACATGTCTGCAGTTACTTTACTATGAAAGGTCAGACTTGTTTTCAGTTGCTAACCTTCAGTTGCTGATCGGCTACAAAGAGAAATTACCAGTCGGTTTATCTATAAAAACAGCTTAGGGAAACACCACACTTACATCATGTCAGGTTATTAAAAGGGCTGGTATTGTTCTTGTGCAACTCCTCTAAACCTTCTTGTGGTTTTGTGCATCATATGTTAAATAGAGCACCAATAAATGCTAAGTTCCCTAAATGTCTAAAGGAAGTTGTATAAAATTAGGGTTGGGCATTGAATCTTGAATCTTGATTGGAACCGGGACTAACGTTTCAATTCTCCACTTTTAATTTTTAAATTTCAATTCCTAATTTGGATACCCAGTTTGAAGAATCCACCAAACACCAACGAAGATGAATCTGAAGGTAGTAAGTGGGCAAATGGACAGTGTGCGGCCATGATCTAAAGTGTGGCTTAACTTGTGTAAAAGAATAAGATTATATAGTGTTTAGGAAGGTGCATGACCACCATAATTACACTCTGCCCTGGGTTCTGTCTTTGATGCGCTGCACGGGCCTTTCTCTGATGACACTTCTAGTAAATCAATAAAAAATATCTAATACCAACAATGAAGCAGCTAACAAGTTATACAAGACCTTAAAACTGTAACATCAGCTGAGTAACACATTTAAGTACCTGCAGCATCGAACACTTGATGTGTGTCAATGTGTCTTACTCAGGTTTTTAAAAATAAAACTCTCTTGTGAAAGAAAATTCATGACAATTATATTCATAGATTTGCTATTTATAAAGTGGTTGATAATAGCCCTGAGAGAAATTCTTAGTAAAAATCATGTCAAGTAAAAAGTTCATATTTCTTAGAGAAGTTATGACTATTTTATCCAGAAAGACCTCTGCTTAGAGCTACCTCATTTAAAGCATGTGAACTTGTTTGACACCGTCTCTAAACAGAATCTGAATCAGAAATCATTGAGAACCAGAGTCGGAACGAGAAACCAGAATTGGAACCAGAATGGATGTCCGACCCTACACAAGAAAGTCAAATAAAAAACAAGAATTTCTGAAAGACTCAAAGATGTCAACAAGCTGGCAGTGTGGCATACCCCTTTTCTGGAAATGACTCTCCTCTGTCTGCTGCTACACATCACCTGCCAAGGCACTCATGTATATCGTTACCACTGTCTGAAGTGACTGTCATGAATTTTTCCGGTAAGATCAGGCAGTAATTAGCTGCCACTTCCCTGACCTCTGTGTCTGAACTTCAGCTCATTGCTGCCTGTATCTTCTTCTGCAGATGCTTTTGCTCTAAATCCATTTAAAGCAAAGGCACCACTGAAATGCATTAAAGTGAAGAGTGCACCAGGGAATCGTCTGCTAAGTGATGCAATGACTACAAATATCCTTGGTTTGGAATGTTTGCTGAGGAAAAGGAAACTTTGCACTTGCAAGTGAAAAACAGCAAAAATAATGGATCAAGATTGTACTTCTGGCAGACAGTCAGTAAAGTTCTGCATAAACTGTATACTGAATATACTGTATGTAGGTTCTCGAAATAAACACAGCCTTTTTTCCATTGGTCATATTTAGGGCTGGGTACTACATAGGACATGGGAATTCAATACAATTATTGATATAAAGCTCACGATACAATGTGACACCTGATGCTATATTCGATTCAGTTTCAATACTGATGCATATTACATTATACTAATAGCCCAATGCCATTGATTCAACAAAACATAAAAAACATAAAATTATGTTATATATTTATATTTATTTAAAAAATGCATTTATCCAAACATCTGCTTTTAGTGACAAAGGCACTTCCAGGATACTGCTGGCCATTTTGTTTACTCAGTAATCTCACTTGCAGCTGTTTCGTGGAATTACACATCGTTATACTGCCCCCTAAGGGTTGGAGGATGTTTAGCGATGTTACAAGAAAAAAAATCGATAATATATTGTTTTAAAAAATATTGATATATGTAGATAATTTAACTTTTCTTGACAGCCCCAGTCATATTATTGCACCAACTAATGAGGATCAGGATTTAGTTATGTTTTGTTTGCCACTAGACCCCTCTGCCCAGTGTCTTAACAAAATACTCTTTATGGTGGTCAAAAAATCTGTTAACACCACTGTCATCTGGATTTGGAAGCACTGTGAAAGTGTTTAGTCACCATTCAGTTCAGCACCAAATTAATTTTGTATTTATAAGCTCCGACTTCTATCAACGTTGATGGGAACACATCAGGTGGGTGGAAATGCTAATATTCAGTACCCGTGCTGCATTCAAGGCAGAAAGAGTGGGTAGAGCTCATGTTTTCTTTAGAGAAACACCCTTTTACCAACCATAACATCTTAAAATGGAAAGTGACAGAAACAACCCCCTGACAAAAGAAATCTGTCTGCATGACGACTGACAGCTCATTGTCAGTACTTCTGTGTGGGCTGCCTTTTGTAGTTTAGTCAAAAATAAATGTTTCTTTTTTTTTTCTTTTTATCAATTGTTGTCCAGTGGCTTCTAATTTTGTCTCATTTTTCAGTAGTTACTGAGTCAGTTCTGGGCTAACTGCAGCCTTCGAGACACTGGGGTTAAACCAAGCTTTACGGGCAAAAGGAAATAATTCATTAAGCTTGTTTTAGCACGTTTACCATCTTTGAATTACTTCTACAACATACTATTCAAATAAAAAAGCAATTTTTTATTGATGTAACCACAAAGCATTGATGATCTATGAGATCGTACCCCGTTATCCTGTTCTCTAATGCTTCCTTTGTCATTGCTCAACACAAATGAGCTATCAACTTTAAAAAAAAAGGTCTGTACTGTTTTGTTTTTTCCCCCTGAGATGTGAAACCAAAAGTTTGTTTAGTACTCTTTCTCACTTGGTGTGGGGGAGGGTTGGTTTTGTTCTGGTAAATGAGAGACTCTATAAATACTCCCAAGGCTTTCTTGTCTATCTCGACCACCAATCAACAGTAACTGTTCAGCTGAGAGGACCGTAAGTCTGAGTCAAGGCTAAAAGAGAAGGCGTGTGGGAGGATGATTTGAGCCGGTGTGGTGAAGGAAGGAGTGGTTGGAATGTGGCGCATTGAAAGAGTTTTACAACATTCTTAATTGTGCCATGTGACATTGAATCAAGGTGTTAACTTCTTCAGAGTTGCTTTGACTTGTTTTTTTTTTTGGGAACTTTAGTCTCTCAAAGTTCCATCATGACACATTTTAAAAGCCTGCAATTGGTAATTTTGTTATAATGGGGAAACCTTAAGATCATTTAAGGAGTTTTGTGGTATTTTTTGCAAAAACCTTTCATAGTCCATGGCAGGGAAACAGTGTTGTATAAAGTACCACAAAGTGATACTTGAGTAAAAGTACAAGTATCTTATCAAAAAATTACTTTCGGAAAAGTTAAAGTCTTCTTTAGGAATATTACTTGAGTCTTAAATTATCTGATTTTTTTGTGCTTAAGTATTAAAACTAAAAGCATTGATTTAAAATGAGCAGTTAGAGTTTCAGTAATGACATTTATTAGGAGGTGAACTCCCCAAAAACATGCAGAAATGATTATTTTGTATTAAAATAATTAATATATGTTAAAGTTAGGGTTGCACTCATCTATCTGTTTCAGTTTATACGTATATCAAGGGTGCCCAAACCTTTTCCTCAAAAAGAAAATCTATCTGAGGGCTGCGACCAAATGCAGTAATATAGTTCATGAAATAAAAATACTTATTAAGTACAGTACTTTTATTTTAATGGTTATGTCCTGCTGGAGTGTGATTTGTTTGTGTACAAACTAATACGGTATCAGAATTTTAAATATTTATACTTCTCATTCAACCACAATTAAATTCACTCTACCATGCACAATTTATATGGATAGTATTTCTTTTTTTTACAATAACAAGCTGGAATGAAAACAAGCAAAAATGAAATAAAAGTAACGACTTTCTACTTCTTGCCTTTTTAAAAAATGTAAGGAGTAGAAAGTACAGATAATTGTGTGAAAATGTAAGAAGTAGAGGTAAAAAATAGGCTGAAATAAATTACTCAAGTAAAGTACAGATACCCCAAAATTCTACTTAAGTACAGTAACAAAGTATTTGTACTTAGTTACTTTAGACTCATACACACAACATTGCTGTTGGAATACTTTTCTGCATAAATAATACACCTACAAACTTCTGACCAATCACATAATACTTTGCGTACCACCTGTGAGAAAACATTTGTCATGAACTTTATGCTGAGAAGGGGCAGACAAAGCTACAAAATTATGTAATTTTCATCACACAACTACTTCAATGAGAGACGATTTCTCGGCTTTTGGACGTAGAATCATAATCAGACTATCAGAGATCTAAGAAACTTCTTGCTTTGATGAAAGTAAAACTGAAATCTAAATGTAAAAAAAAGCAAGTTCAGCCACCCTCCATGGTTTGCTTGGAAGGCATGGCTTTTTACCTTTCACAGTTTGAAGTGACTTATTAGTTTTTAGAAAGCTACAGCAACTGTTTGAAGTGGCCCTCTTTGAGTTTTGATGTTGCAAAGATGTGGGGGTTGGGGATTCCAGAGGTTGATCAGATGACATTTACGCAGAAAATAAAACCACATTTTCATAGAAACCATTCAAGTGTATGGAAACTTTAAGTCATGTGCATGAGACAGCCATGACACAACTCTTACAGTTTTTTTTAAACATATAGTCTTTTCTAGATGAGACTGAAATACACAGCATCATTGATGAAATGATAATAGAAGAAGTAATTTTAATGAATAAAAAACAAAACAATAACTAAGTTGTATAAAAGGCCTCATATTTTCTGACTCAGAGTATAATGCTGAAAAATATTTAAAAAATAAATAAAAATACAGCCTACATTTTGTACATAAATGAAATCACATTATTATAAACCTTCACAATATAACATGTGAGCACAGCTGAGGGGTAGAAACTTTAACAGTTAAGTTGCACATTTTATTCATGGAATACACAAATTATTATTAGCCTGTGGTTAAAAAGTTTTCTTTTTAACCACATTTTTTCTTTTTCCACAATGCAAACCAAATTTTTAAAAATCATAAAAAAGTGCAATGCCTCATACACCCATCAAAAGTTAGCAAAAACTTTCCAGCTAATATAAATAGGAGTTACCAAATACCCTATCTATTTGATAATTAGCTAAAATATTCTATAGAAGATTTTTTAAACTATAAAGATTAATAAAATTGATACAAACATGTCTAAATGTCATTTCAAATACTGGATATTCAAATAGTTTTTTTATAAGTTACATTTTTTTCTATTTTTTTCTTCTTCAGTTTTAGGAAGTTTGTATAAATATATTGTAGCCCCTTTTTTTGTTGTTGTTGAATCTGTACAGTTGATTACGCAACAGTTTGTGCAAGTTTGTACAAACAGTTCAAAGTATGTTTCCTTGCTGACATTCTGTGCATGGATGAGGTTATGTAATATACTGTGCAGCCCAAAATATGTGAGCTAATTAAAATGTTTGGCGGACAGACCTCCCTATTAAAAGCAAGACTTCAAGTCAGGTCATTGCTGTAATGTTTAATTTGCAGGATACACACATTAATGCTACCCTGAGGTTGAGGAACCAAAAAAAATATCTTTTCATCCACGATGCACACCAAAAGAAGTCATTTCTTTCTGTATTTTAAGGCAAAAATATTAAAATGATCTGAGCTGTATGTTGAAATCATGAAGTAGTCAACCGAGTTAATAGATTCCAAATCTAAATCCATAAATGTGATTTTAACAAATGAAAAAAAAAAGATGAGAACTTTAAGGACAGGTAATGGATCCATCTTGGTATGCACAGACCATCTAGACTCACTACAGTTTAAATAATACTGGGTTTGCAGTGTTGCTACATTTTAGTATTTGCATATAAAGAGAGAAAAAAAACTGCAACATCATTCATTATACAGTCAGCACAGAAAAAAAAATTCAGTCTGCACCTGGAGGCTCAAAAGTGCAAGCATAAATTAGCTCTTACATGGAAGTTTTCAACTTCTAAGTCTTTTTTTTCTCATTTCTAAAACACATTTTTTTTGCCACTCCAAACACATCTTGCCTTTAAAAAGATTCACACATCCAACCCATTTTACTGATTATGCCTATTTTCCACGCAAAAGCTTAGAATAATAGAAGCGTTTTTACACTTGGATGTTGTCAAATAACATCAGAACAAAATCTAAAGACATGGATCTAAGTCATGACATAAGCGTGATCCAGATTTAAACCACAGAAGTTGTGCATACAGTTAAGGTCCAATGCACCACTGGAAATTGTGATAACACACTCATCTGTGATGACTTATTGCAAGCGATGCAAAATACTGCAGGAGGTCTCCCTGGTCTCGTGTATTCAGTCTTGGCTCATTACAAAGCAATGTCAGTCATTTACAGTCAACACCACAAGTGCACTGCCTGCATTTCCAGGCATTACCAGTCATCAGCATTTACTTGCTGGAGGCATCCTCACTGTTCCAAACACTAATCATGTCCCCTTCACCCCACTTCCTGCCCTAAAGCCACTGATGATGTTTCAAGTTACCTCTAGAAATCTACACATGCTGCCCAGGAGTGCTGGGGGGAGAAAGCATTGACTAAATGGACAACATCGGCCATCACAACCTGTCAAACAAGTAGCTATTATGGAAAGTGGGAGTGGGAGAACACAGCAACAAAGTAGAGAATGACCTATTAATCATTCATTATCTCCCTGCACTGGTAATGAGGTGATGACTCTTAAATAATTAGCAGTGTGTCTGAAGCATATTTCCATTGCAGTAGCCTTAGGAAATAGAGGACATTGGGGACGAGTGGGGAAGGGAATCAAGGATGCACCAAGCAGAAAAAAAAAGAACAGCCCCATTCCAGCTTAGCAAACAATAGCTATCCTGATAGGGGGCTTTCAGTGGCATGAACACACAGATAGAGACAGACAGCAGAGAGAAAGGATCATGACGCTGTAGGCAACACCGAGATATGAATGAGCCAAGCAGGTGATAACGCACTGAAACAGTTATATGTCTATATATAGTGGTCGTTTAAATTGTTCACACAGCAGCTTTCAATATTTGTCTCCTTCCATTTAAGATGGCTAGGCCAGGGCCTTCAGGCCTTCCACACACGTCATTGAAGAACTGTAGCCAGCTAGCCCCCCCAGCCTGCCATAGACCTATTCATCTTGTGCAATGCACACAAAAGAGCAGACCATGAGCCACATTCTTGACATCCAACCTCATCACCCCCCACTACCCTCCTGCCTCCAGCCCTGACTCGCAACCCTCCCCCAGTGCCTCCCATTATCCAGGGCAGACGGGAGCTGCTGCTCTACCTAACTGGCTGGCTCCCTGGTTTGTTGAAGATGTTTTTTTGGAGGAAGGGGTGCGGGGAGGGTGGGAGAGAGAGAGAGCGAGAGAGAGAAGGGGGATGTTTTTTTCTTCTGGCAGCTAATTGACTCACCTCACACATGTCAGAAGGAGTTGGGCCTGTGGTGGGGCCAAAGCACCCATTGACACTTTTTCTCTCCCCGTGCAAACACAACGCCCCGTTACAGCGAAGCACCGGGGGAAAGACCGCGCACATGCCTGCACACTTGCATGCACAGCTACCTGTGGTCGTCCCCATCTGTTTCTTTCACACACACCTCTTCAGTAAACAGAACTGTCTGCATGTCAGTCAAGGGAATCAGGAGTGGGATTTGTTCACTTTCCAAAACAAATCTTGAGGTTTAAATATGACAGCTTCAGCTTCACGTAAACATTAGTTATCCTGGACACTGGATTGTTCTGGCCATAATTAAATTTTTCTCTTTACCATCTGGCAAGCCCCCCCAACTGCGAAACACATGCAGGTCTCATCAACTGATACATTGGTGCAATAACACTTGAGGCAGTTCAAACACTGCACAACCTGTGAAGTGACCTATTTTCAAGCTGAGGCTTCACGTCACCCCGTGTTAGCCCTCTGCAATTCCATTTCCACCATGTACACACTGCAGAATTCAAATGTCTTCCCTAAACGTCCAAACCACTGACAGTTGTGCGCATCGAGCGTGCTCGCCTGTCATTGTGTTCATCTGTTTGTGTATTCCGCAGACTGCTAAACAGCTGAGCCCAAATTGAAAGTCAGCGCTGCCATTCCGTATATTTACCGTATGACTCACTCGCAGCAGAAATCTGTTTGGACAGTTATTATTCAAGCCAGTTACAACATTTCTGACAGCAGGGGGAAAAAAATGATTAGAGTGGTAAATGAAAGGGATGCATATTAAAGAGAGTGGTGCACTGTTTTAATGTTAAAATAAAGATGATTGAAAATAAGACTTTAGCATGATGGTTAAAGCGTAACTCATTTTAAAATACAGGTAAACAGACCAAAACAAACAGATTAAATCCTTTGCTGCTGGGTGCAGGTTTATCTTTACTGCTCAAATTGCTATGATGTTCACAGTAAGAAAACACCTCATTGAACTGTGACTGCTGGGGACTCAAAACTGCAAGACAATAGACATTTTTTTTCCCCACTTGGAATCACACCGAACCACATGTTTGCTCGAACTCCTGGCAAACTCTGATCAGAATTTGCTGGGCAGTCTGTGTACACAGGGACGGAAAATATGGCCCCAGCACCCTAGAATTACAGAAAACTTAATTGAAAACCATTTAAGACAGGTTCCAGATGCCTGCAATGACTCTGTGACTATTTTGAGAAAAAAAGTATTGCACAATAAATTTCAGCAACTCAAAAGAAAAAAAAAATCATAACTCCACAAATGTTTGGAGACATTAAAACATCCTCCTAAATGCTGTTCCCATTACAGTCAGAGCCCAGTGACAAATTACCTTAGCTTCAATTTCATGGCAGGTAATGATATCTTTCAATTATCTCAACATGAAGGGATAACATTAACTGTATTTTACAGATTATCATTTCCAAATTCAGGATTTTCTAAGACAATTAGATTGGTTTATTATTTTTAAGTGAACATTAGGTGTGGGCAAAAAATATTTTGGTGTTAATCTAATACCAAGTAAATACAGGGCCAGTATTGCCAATTCAAATGCTGATTCCAAAAACCTTTACTGAACATTTCATGATCATTGAAACATTTTATAATTTTGTTTTTAATCACTTGTTTATGATAAAACAAAGGGCAATAATTTTAGCCTACCTAGCTAATGACTGACTTTTTTTCACTTTGTTAAAAAAACGTTGTAGTACAAGTAAAGTGTGAACAAAAGCATCAATGCCGTCATGCAAGTATCCATTCAATACTGATGCTAATCTTGGTATCGATACTTAGATCGATATGCCCAACCCTACTGAACAATGGAAGTTCAGTCTGCACAGATGTGCTGGATTTTCTTCTAGATTTAGCCTTTTATTATTTAAAAAATATTGCTGCCAGTTTCACTTTTTTTTTTTTAGAGAAAATGCTTAACGTGTGTATTCTAATTGGCTCTAGCCACTCTGTGCCCATATTACCCTTTGCGCCGAAAAGCCAAATGCTAAATGATAAATGTAAGCTTTTTCTTAGACAAGATCTGCTTTATTTGACAATAGTTTTGGGATTTGTAGATTGTCTGAGACACTCATCCTCCAGAAGCACATTTAGGAATCATGCTGTATGACCAAAAAGAAAAAAAAATACAACCCACAAATCATACATTATTGATTTCCCCCAAAAGCTCCGTGCCGAGCTGCAGCTCTCTCTGTGACCTTTGTCCACTGGTCCTCCCATCATGAGGTCTGTTAATGGTGGAGCCACATCCTACTCCTACACAAGTGCTGACAGCTAGACATACCCATCAGGAAACAACAGGTTCTCCTTCCTGACCGAGAAGCATGTCTGTGTTACACCATCCCTTGAATCTTGAGCAACGTCCCAGGGAGCAGATGTCGTTGCGGGTTAACACATATGTTGTGCGCACATGTCCTCGGCGCAGACATGAGCACGTACACACACACATACACACAACAGGCAAATCCACTGCCCACTAAAACCGGTCTGCCTGTCCTCTTCCTGTTTTTCCACTCACCCACTCTGTTGTCACTCTGGCCAGGAAGCTGTGGGAGAGATACGCTTGACAAAGTCTCTCTTTATTAAATTGGCAAAGAGTATCTGTAGTGCTTTTGGAGTCAGTGTATGTGTGTGTTTCAGAGAGGAAAAGAAGAAGAGCAAGCACTATTGAAATGGGGGGTGGGGACCTAAGCCAAGGGGCTAAAGGCTTATCCAAGATCCACTCTAGGCTCATCCCTGGATATTGCTATTTGAAACCATGAATCAGGAACAGAAGATGAAGAAAATGCTAAATAAAAACCAAAAGACCAAGAATAATATATACCAAGAATTAAATGCCGTCAACTGCATAACAAATATTTTGTTAGCATTACTATTAGAAGACAATTCAGCTTTTATTTAATTGAGGCATGGTTTACACAAAGCAGATATTGACATAACTTTATTTCATTAAAATTACTGTGATTAATGGATTTAAAAATTGAAACAAGTTTTATGTTTCAGTTTTGTTCATTTGAGTTTGTTTCATTGACCAGTTGCAGGAGATTGAAAACTAAGGATGATTTTATTACATTTGCTTTGCTCATTACACAGCCTCACTGTGTCTGAGCCCACAGCAAAGACAGATGGAACAAATGCATTTTCTCAAATGCAGAACATTTTTTGGCTTTGCACCTCTCAAAACATGTTCATTGCCAACTCGCTTTATACTATCACTTGGTCAGCACCACATTTGAAATGAACTGCTAATGATTTAATGTCATTTTTTTTGTCTCACAGGAACTACGTACATCTTAATCTGCAGTAGAGCTTTTTAAAAACTCATTCAGACGTTGAAGCAACATTCGTCCTGGGTGATTTAATCTCACTTGGATGGTGTTGAATGCAAGTGTGAATGTCTTGACTTAGACTACTGTGTGAAGTTGTCTAGAACCTTTTATCCTAATTAGTTTGGTAGTCTGAAAGCACTTTGTTCTGAACAGACACGACTCCATACAATTAGATAAGGTTTTACCTGGATGTTTCCCAACTGCTGGATAATTTAAAATGAAGAAACCATCATTGTTGTGATTATTTTGAATATGTTTTGTTTGTTTGTTTATTGTTATTGGCAATAAAAATAAAAATGTACTTATTTATTTTTGATCAGAACATTTTCACTCGGTGGATTACCAGCTGTCTCTGTGGGGAATTTCGAGAAGGGGGCCTCTGTAGGCACTAGGAGTTTCTTGTTTTGTGGGAGTTTTTTTTTTTTTTTTTTTGTCCAAAACATGATTGCTCTGTTTGACTTTTTTGGGAGTATAGTTTGTTCAAGACGTGATTGGTAAGATTGACTGTTTTAGGTGGCATTTGAAGAAGGTGGGGGCAGCTGGGAGTAGCTTAGTCAAAACGGCCAGAAAGCACTTATGTTTTTAGATATAAATATTATTTTTAGCCATAACTCAAGACAGGAAGGTGCTAGCTGCACAAAATTTGTACACTGTATATTTGGAGTGACGTGTAATAACTCGGCTTGGTCTAAACAGTCCTAACCAAACTGTAAAAATATGTTTATATATGAAAATGACTTAATATTAGTCATAACTTGAGAAAGGAAGGTGCTTGCCGCATGACATTTAAAGTCAATAAATTTTTATTTGAGTTGTTTTGTTTTAAACTGTACATAGACAGTCAATAAATTCAATTTACGTGTTCACAGTAATGTTACCATCACCATTACTCCTTCTTTTAAGTTGCCCCAAAAATAACTCCTCCAATCACAGTTAGGACAAACTCACACAACAGGAAACTCCCCCTATGTACTGCAGAGACCCGTACTTGGGAATTTCACCTGTTAGTTCTGATTGTTTTTAATGCTGATTGGCCACCATGTGATTTTTGTGTAAAATGTAAGCCTGTAAGTTGGTGGGCAACATGTATTCCTGCAAGAAATGCTAGCTCACATTGGTTTTCATTTTTTTTCATTTCTTCTGAATGCATCACAGACACTCAATTTTTGTCTTTTTTCTTTAAGGGAAGTTATTTAAAATGGGTAACTCTCTTTGATAATTGTTTTACTTTAATTAGTACAAAATGTAGTAGCGTTATTTTTGCTTGGAGTGGTCCGCACAACTACACGCAGTAGATAACGACTGGGAGGACAAGAGACAAGATAAGACATTATGCTTTGCGGTCAGGGAATACAGCCCCTTCTCCATCCTGTGCTCTCCCTCCACTCTTTGTCCCTCTTATCAGCAGCTTCTGTGTTGACCTCCACCCTGCTGCTCAGTCTTAGCTAGGAGAGAAAGCAGCATGGGACTAGAACCAGTACAAGTGAACTCTGCTGGAAACATTCTCTAATGCACTTCACACGTAAAAAAGAATTTTGAAAAGTGTATGTTACATCACAGACATTTCTCAGTTTTGCCACGCCAGAACATACTGTTGTGTTTGTTTTAAATTCAGCATTAAAAGATGGTTTTAGGGCTATAATACAGCAAATTATTGGTTCTTTTCCACATCCAAATCATTCAGTTGGGGTCTACATGAAGTGCAACTATATGCTTTGATCTGAATTTATCCTTATTGTAACTCCACAAGCCCAAATTTCATCCCTTATACTGATATGTGTCCCAAAGCAACTTGTTTTGATGCTGTTCCTTAAAATCCAAATGAAGCGCTTCCAGACCAGTTCATTCTAGTTTGATAGGGAGGGTAACGTCCATTTAGCAGCACAGAAACATTTTATTTACAAACTGATGTCAACGACAACTTGTCCATCCAGCCTTTACACGAGAGTCAACCCAGAGCCAGAGGAGGATTAAGATGACAAAATTGTAGTTGTTATAACAGACCTTATACTGTACATTTGTTCTGTTGCAAATAATTTGACACAATATTTCAGAAAATATAATAAAAAATAGAGAAAACTGAACAGGTTAAAGGATATAAAGATATCTTTGCAGCACCGGGGGAGATTAAATTCAAATATTATGCACTTAGAGACTCCAAGTACACAACGAAATGCATTTAAAGAGTGGATTTTGCATAATGTTTAACAAACTGTCTGGAGGTAAACTACATACTGTTTAACAAATTTGATATAAAACAAGTAGCTAAAAATGATGTGCTTACTGAATCCAAAAGGACAGCAATTTGTAATCGTGGCTGTAACACTACAGGCTACACAAGTTGTTCAAAATAAGACGAGAACACTTGACACTTCCCTTTCTATTTTGAGGAGCATGACTTATATCCAGAAATGGGAACATGAAATGGATTTCCCATTTGTACCAAGAAGACGAATACAAGTTAAATCTTTAATAACTCCCCTTTCTTGTGCAAGAACAGAGACATTAAGGTTTTTTTTTTAAAGAAACATTTTGCACTAGGAGCTGAAAACTAACGAAAACCAAACTGTGTTGGAGAAGCTCTTTTGGAATGTTTCGCAATTTAGAGCTCCCAAACCTCACAACAAACTGGAAATATCAACAATAGATTTGATCCAAAGTACATAAAGATGTCCCTTTTTTCATTGGTGGCTTCAAGCCAACCATAAGAGCAGAACAGATCATTTCCAGCTCGTACTAAAAGGACAATGATGGCTTTATCACTGATGAGGTGCCACAAGCTGCCTCCTGTTGGGATTTCCTGGCAAAGCGGTGACTTGGATGCACACTTCCTCATACACATGAGCAAATATTGCCGCCACATCGGTCGACTTTGTTGCACTTTTACTCTCCGTTATCCTAGCTGACAAGCCCAACTTTAGATTCGACTTACCAGGTGTGACTACAAGAAACAGACAAGTTGTGAACACGGGAAAGACAGCTCCGAATCTGTCATAGCTGCTTGATTTACTGGCTGCCTGCAAGTTATTTGGCAGGAGCAGCGAATGAGCGTGTGAGCTGTTCTCATGTTCAGACATCAGGCTGTACGTGACTCACCGAGTGACAATTTCTGCATTTAACTGAGATATTAGGAATGTCTCTGATAGAAAACAGAATGCATTACATAAGGGCAAAACACTTTTGTTTTATCTCCTCACAGCCTTCCCTGACAAGAAGAATGTATTTGACATCAAACTCTTTCTCTCTCTCAAACCATTTCACTGCCAAAACAGACAGATAAGAGGTTTTTGTAGCACACAGCAGCTTCCTGGGTTCAGCTGAGTTTAGCACAGAAGGAACAATAAAGTCCTTACAGTAGAGGAGTCTTTGTCTTTTTCTCCTTTTGACTTATTTCTTTGTTTCCTGCCATAATACAGCTACACCTAAATCATCAAGGCTTCTCAAAATCCCTGCAGCGTGCATGGGAAGCAGTGGAAATCAATACACTTCAAGACCTAAATTGTTTGCTAGCTATTGATTGTGTAGAATCTGCATCTCTGTAATTCAATCCACCTCATAACAACTAATTATTGTTTCTCTTGCTTCGAATCCCTGAGTTTGACGCCGCCATAGTCTTGATTTGATTTTCTATAGGCAGATCAATACATTGATGCTTCGTTTATTTTGCTTGGCAGACCTTACATATGTAAGGCTAAATATGTAATTATGTATAAGGGAAAGGTGGTAAAAAAAAAGAAACAACCGAACATCTTAGAACTGAGCCTTTCTTGTATAGGGTGCCAAGTGGAAAATAAATGTAAAAAAAAAAAATATTAACACGTGCTATTATTATTAAGTGACATTATTTAACTCATTTTCTTAGTGTGAAATCAAAGTAAAAATTGTTCTAATTAACATTTTACTGTTATTTAGCTCACTGTTCTTACATTTTGCAAATTTCTACTAAATGTTAAATTAAAACATTAAGTAATATATGTAAATATATTAAATCCAAAATCTAAATGTGTAAATCTTAATGTGTGAGTCTAAATGGAAAAGTTATATCTTAAATGGCTAAATGATGAAATTAACATTTAGGTATTTTGGAATGGAACACAGCCTTGCTCGACTCTTCGTAGGATGCAGAACATCATCATACTCAGACAATGGCAACTGCTAATGCTGCTAACGCTACTATGGCTGCTAGTGCTACTAACGCTACTAAAGTGCCCAGCTTCATCTGAACTGCTGAAATCGGATAGGATTGTTGAAATTACATGACTAAAATTGAGTCAGCTTCGACTCTTTAGTCCCTTCTTATCACAATCCGCCAGTCAAACTTTTCACACCCCTCCACATAAGAACGTACTATGTGATTGGTCAGTGTTTGTTCATGCTGAAACGCTACATTTTGCTTCAACAGTTTGTGTCCAGAATTTGACTGTTGTAGAAGCAGACATTCATAAAGATAGTCAAATGTCCAAAAACCCGGGACATTTTTTTACATTTTATTTTACACTTGGCGCCTCATATTCTTGTTGGATTTCTAGCTGTTGAAACCTGTGATCAGGAGTAACTCATATGTGCTCCTTTTGACATGACCTTTACACACTTATATAAGATAGAACCACTGGTCCATGACTGTGAAAATGCAGATCAATACATACAGGTCTGAGATGTGATGTAAGATACATTCAGAAACTTTGTACATGGCTTTCAAACTAAAAGTTGTAATTATACTCAAGTCCTCATGGCTCCATAGCCTTGAAATTATGAATTAAAAAAATTCAAGTTTAAAATAGAAGATAAATAAATATACAGTATATATTTTGCATAATGGCACAAAGTCTTAAGTTTTTTAAAAGATAATGGATTGATGTTCACCCCATAAATGTTTTTTTTTTGTTATTGTTTATGTTTCTTTCTTTTTTTTCTTTCTGGGTGTTTCCATATAACCTCTGAGTTTAGAAACAGATATTTTAGGTTAATTGCTGATTCGAAAGTGACCCTGATTGCTTGTATAGTTGTTTGAATTGTGTGTCTCCAAACTGACTTGGTGATGGACTGGCAGCTTGTTGAGAGCAGAGTCCATTTTTAGCTTGCTGGTTGCTGGAATGTGCACCAGCCAATCAAATTTCATTTTGAAAGGATCTGGGGATTTGTTTTTGGCCCTTTAACTGGCTACAGATTTCTATTTTTAAGTTTCATTTGTGCCAAATATTCTATTTATAACATATTGAGAGACCAATGTGTATACACAATTGTATACGCCTCTTACTAAACAAAAATGGTTTTTATGTGTTGTTAGAATGTATTTAAATTACCTATGTCCTTACATGTTTACAGTTTCTCAGAGCAAATTAGGTTTGATATGTTGAAATGGAAATAAAATAAATGATGAAAGGTTAGATAAGGTAAGGAAAGTTTTTTTATGATTAATAAAATACTTAGAATTGGGGCTACAAATAACAACAACCACTTGTGCCTGTGTAAGGACAGCTGCTCCTGTAAAAGACATTAATTCTACGTTGCCAATACAAACCTAACATACTATAGTCCTTTAATTCTGTCCTGATATGAATCTATGAAAGGCTATGTAACCCAGTACACCGGCCATATGTTCAACCTTTGCAGACAAAACAAAACAAAACAAAAACAAGTTTTTTCCATTGGCCATGTGACTTTCAGTAAATCTCAGTTTACCCATTGCATTAGTTTTCTAATCCTAGATTTTGCAGATTCATACCAGTCACTTGGAGTGTCCTTTGATGGCGTGTCTTGCACTTTAAACTAACAGTTACAAGCTGTGGAACAGAAACGTACAAATCTGTTTTCTCAGTTAAAAAAGCTTTTATTGTCACCACAAACATTACGATGTCTAAATTTATACATATATTGATGTTTGATTTTTTAGCCCACATAAAACACAGCATTGCATTTCCCCACAACAATTTATTCTCCTAGTTTATTGTATTCTGATGTTTGTATTTAGCTGATCTTCCTTCACGAGCATAAAAAATAACAAATATGGCAATTGCAAGCTAGATATGGCAAGTAATTACATAGTATAAAAAATGTTTTTGTACTATAGTACTTTAGGGCAAGACAGGACTGACCTGATGTTACTCAGACTGAACACTAGAGCCATGTCATTAAATGTTTCTTTTGTAAATTTTAGATCCTTGCTGTAGTGTAATCTAAATGTAGAAGTCTGCATTTCAAAGAGGTTTACCTACATTGTTCCCAGCATCTGTCTTGTTATCCCTGCAAATAGATGTGTTGATCTCACCAGTGCCTAAACTGTGTTAAACAACATTCCAGTGTTTGTGAACACTTTTCCCAATGCCAGAGGGCAACTTCCATGCCTTCGATTGGTATTTTAAAACAGGCCTGCAAATGACATGCTGTTTCAAGCGGAGGAGCATTCAAGCAACTCTTTCTAGGTACTTTCTGTTAATAATGGGGATTTTCCGCTTTCTGTGAGAATGATAAAATTGCTTCGCTGTTGGGAAATCCACCTGCACACATTTCACCGTGCAGAAACCCAAATACGCCACGCATCAACTCCAACCAGTAAATTAACCGAGGAGTCGTTGCACCTAATAATAATTACAGAGAGAGGTGCAATCTTTTCTGTAAACGCCTTTATGAAGTTCCTGAGCAAAGTGTTAAAATATAGTGCAGATGATTACTCTGTTAACGTTTTTAATGGTGGCGTGAGGAACTTCTGGCTGGCCTGTTGCAGCTGAGGTGAGTTTTCTCAGCATAATCTCTCCAGACTTAAGGGCTTCGAGTGGGAACGCTCGTAAATAATGTTTGAGCGGCGTGCTTATTTGTTTTGGGGGAGGGTCGGGGGGCTTGAGGCATTGAGTCTTTGCGTTATATATGCGTGCGTGTGTGATTGTACGCACGTGTTTTATTGGATAACAGGCCAAAGCATCCAAAGCTTTCTCTTCTCCTCTTTAATAAAAAATCCCAGCTCTGCTTCTCCACCCCTTATCTTTTCCTGCCCTTCACTCTTGTGAGGAGGAGAAGCGTTGAGCAGAAAGAGACATCTGCTCACTGAGAGAATGCCCTAATTATTCATGACCATTTAACCATTCAGGATTTGGTCTGTGTGGCATATGTGGCGTTTCTCATAAGTGTGTGTAAGCCATACTTGTGACACAGTTTGGTTTTTTTTTTGTGTCTAATATTTAAAAACCATCACGACTTGCAATAATTCTGGTTTACCAACCAGTTGCCAGTTAATTTAAAAATAGTTACAGAACAGTAAAACTGAAAATGTGCTGATTCATCTATTTTTTATGGTTATATTTTTGGCACATTAAATGTTTTATACCTTTGGAACGTTATAATGATCCATGTGTTTTTAAGCACTCAGAGTTATTATTACCGTTGTTCAAACGGCTCCCAGTTTTTGTTTTCTTCTTGACTTAAACCACTGTCTGTCTGTCAGCGTTTTACTTCTCCCCGCTGCCCCTCCCCTCATCTGTTTGTTCCTATCACAACAAAACCGTGTCACTGCTGTGGCTGTGGCCACGTAAATCACCCGGCAAGCATCATCTGTTCCCAGCTGTTTACCTCCAAGCCAAACAAAGGAGTCTGCCTTTTTGTTGTCGCTGGGGTGGAGTGCTGTGTCGGGCTGAGGGCTGTTATTCAACAGCGCACGTTGCTTTCCATCCCCCTCACTGAAAAGGCCAATTCAACACAGAGAATCAATGAAATGGGAGAGGAGACAAGGAGGGAAATATGTCAATATGGAGGTTTTTCTTTTCTTTTTTGGACACAAGGAAACTAAAAGCAATCTCTTTTTACCCCTAAGGAGCAGACGGGGTACAGAGGAGACACATAACAAGCAAACATGAAAAGTAACTAAATTGCTGCACATCCCCTTCTCCCCTCGAACCAGGTGAATGCAGAAGCCGCTCTCCTGGGAGGAGAGGCTGCTCTCAGTTTGCGTCTCCAGAGAAGGTTTAGCATGCGCCTTTAGGAGCTGCGAGGTCTCGTTTGCATCTGCAAATGAGACAGAACCCGGCTGGCCCGTGTCACCTTGGCAACAGGCCATCAGCACCTCCCTCTCTGCTATATTAGCAGCCGTGGCTGTCTGTCTGCTTGTCAGTCTGCACCCTGCCTCCCTCCATCCCCACTCCGCAGGCTTCATCAGCACATCGGCGGCAGTTGAAGTGTCTACCTGACTAGACCCACAGGATCAAGCGCCTCCCTTAAATCTTTTATTGAGGATGTCAAATCGAGACAAAAACCAGCATTATAAAAGATGAATGCCTCAAGCTTTTGTGGGTGTACATTGAATCTGACTGAAAGCAAAGAATTGGCAGCGGTAACATGCTGTGGTCATGAAATTTGCATGATGCGCCTGTGCCAAGTGATGAGAAGCTGGCAGCCTTGGATTTTAGTTTAGTTTTTTTTTTTTTTTTTTTTTTTTGCATAATACGTGCTGCGGATCATTTTGGTTCTCGCTAACAAGAAGTAAAGCCCCGTCATGGTCAAGGATGGCTGGCTGCAGATGTTTTGGGTTCACTATTAAAAGCAAAGCTGCTGTTTCAGTGTGGTGTGTCAGCCCGATTAGTGACAAAGTGTTGCACATCATGTTTTTCTCTTCCTCTCTGGAGTTATTTCTGCACCACCCAAAGAAAACCAAATACTGTCAATCACAGTTTGTTTTGTGGCTTTGGTGTTTCAGTTCTTGTCGTCTTTATTTTTCCCCCCCTTAATCTTTTCTGATGTCTCTACTGTAAACAATTAAAACAAACTCTGAGACAAACATGTTTTTTTTTTACCCTTCCTCCTTCATTTGTGCTTTTCTTCTTCTCTTCTCACCCATCCCCCACAACATGCCACATGCTTCCTGTTTACACTTGCTACAACTGGTAGGAAAATAAGACTATTTAGTGAGGATTTAGCTTTTGGAATTTCCTCACTGTCTACAGCCTACACTTCAAAAAGTAGCTACAGTTTAAAAAAGTCTTAATATTTATAATAACCACAACTGGTTGATTTAAGGTTGGCCAATGTTACCTTTAACATGAAGCTGTTTTCACTTACATGTTTCATTCTCTGGTATTGCTTTAAAAAGTAGCATTAAGACTAAAATTTAATTTCTCAACTCATTTATTAGAATACTCAAAGTATATGTTGTGATTTACTGTCAGCTACTACTCACACCAAATCAACAGCTAATCAGTTTACTGAGTTATAGCCATTTTTGTGTTTTCTAAGTTTAGCTGAATGACTATGGCAACCATCTTAAAATGGGTTGACTCCAGAAGTTAGTCACTTGTAGATATTTACCCAATAATAGCTTTTTCGGACTTTCATTATGTTCCATTCAGTGGTCAATGAGATGTGTTGCTAGAAGACAGATGCAGTGACACCAGTTGTTAATAGCAATGTCTTTTTTATATTTAATTTATTTCATTTGAATTACAGGATTACACAAAAAACATACAAAGAGAGAGAAAAATAAAAATAACAACAATGTCAAATAAAAAGGAACAGAAAGAAGAAAAAAATCTTATAACATGTACTCATCATTCTCTTACTCTTACTGAGAGAAGGAGGTTGTTGGCCAAAATCTCACGTCTGAAGTTTGCAAATGA
>JAUBOC010000050.1:749539-762933 GCA_032275365.1 Anablepsoides cearensis
GAGTATAATACTACCCCCCCCAAATTTATGGATGATTTTATGGATTAAATTTTACGAATTATAATTGAATAAATACGGTAGATAAACCAAAGAATATACATTCACATTGAGACAAAAAGGCGGGGGCTTAAAATCTGTTGGTATTTCTTTTTATTCTATCCTTTTTGTGTCCAATCCATTCAGTAATTTACATAAGCAAGCACACATGAAATGGTGATATTTAACTTAGGATGTATTCACACCAGGAAAGTCCCTTGGTCCACTTGTTTGGTCTGTATTAAAAGCAGAATTCATTTTTTTCATTTGGTGCAGTTTACATTCAAATTGTGCTTTTTTGCAAGTTGACTATAATTTATAAACAAAGCCACACGGATCACAATCATTGCTCCCATTGGACAGAAATGATGGGGGCGGGACAGAGCACAGACCCTGAAAGAAAGATAGTGCTGTTAACTGCAATACCACTTAGAATAGCAAGAGCCACTTATTCAAAGGCAGTTTTTCTTATTTTGGGACAGTGATGGCAAATGCATGCCACAACCCAAAGAAGACAAGATGCTCTGCATCATCATTTGTAGCGTAGCTGTAGTGTTAGCAACAATGAAGGGCTAATTGTTACCAAGTTGCCTAGCAATGGTGGCTCATGAAGTCTTAAGGGTGCATGTTTCCTGTAGTTGGTTCGGTTTGAAGCCTGTCTGTCACATCAGAAGTGAAGTTTGGAAGCGGACCAAAACCGCCTCAAACATGGATCTCGGTCCAGTTGTTTGATCTGCACCAAGGTTCACATGAGTGTATTCACACCTGCATAAAAAGTTTGGACTAACAGAGGAAATTAACTTTGGTCCGTTTAAGGTGGACCAAATGTGTCAAGTGGGAGGAAGTTTTAAACTGTACATTCAAATAGTTATTTTTTAAGTGCTTTCCATTTTTATCCACTGCTGTCCTGAAAATGGCAAAAATAATGAAAGGATGTTAGAAAAGACATGAACAAAAAGATTGGTTTCTCCTACTGCATGACCACTTGGCCCTGGTCATTGTCACATAGAACAGTTTTTAGGAAATGTTCTACCCCATTGGCAAGTACATGACAAGTTGCAGAAAATCATTGTTGCCACCACATTAGTGGTGCATTTAGACATACTCTTATAGCATCCAAAAAGCTAAATCGATTAATATAGCCCACCATCATCCTTGGTCACTGATGCAACTATTTAAATGAACAAAGTGGCACAAAACAAGGATTTCCAACAAATCAGAAAAACATGAAAGAGACCCCAGGTCTGGTTTTATGATGAAATCAAAGTTCTCTTTACCTGTAAGGTAAGAAAGCTTTATTGGTGTATCCGAAAGGTTTTAAATTGCATTTTTCATGTCTTAAGTGTCTTAAAAGACTCCACCAAGTGCAACTTGCCACCTTAAATCACTTTTCCTAACAAACCTAATAGTAAAAAAGACACTCATTGTTAAACTGTTTGCAATTCTGTAAATATCTGCTGGTTACTAGAAGTTTGTTGGTCTAATAATGTGTGTGGATTGTCATGCCTTTTCAGGACCCACATTATGAAGATAAATAGTGTTTTATATGCTGACTTTATAGTTAGGAAGGTAAATATTTAGTTAGTAAAGCCGGACTGCTTAAAAAAAGATTTTTGATGACAAGCAGAATGATAAATATAACTGACCATGAAAAATCTGCAACACATTTTAGGGGAGAAAAATCCACAAACTGCAATACTGTTAGGGATGGATGACTTTATTTTGTGGTGTAATTATGCTGGGAAAAGGGAAAAAAAACTTTAAAATTAAAATGAGTTACTGGCATGATTCACACCCTGAACCGTCCTTGAAGAACTGGTGTGAGCCTGGATGACAATAACAAAGTAATGTGGGCTGATAAGAAGCAGCAAAGAAGTGAAAGCCTGAAGGTCAGTTCTGGTTGTGCTGGGAGCTCCCAGAGCACCGAGGATTCTGCTGACATCCTCCGTCTTTGTTCTGCATAATTGGCTAAAAGACCGAGCAACTATATTTACACATCACCCCCCCACCACCACACACACACACACCACCACCACCTCCCCCCAAAAAAAACATTAATTACAGTTTGAGACAGAGAAAAAAATGTAGCAATACTACGCTGGTTGTTGTGCACAGAAATGCTTATTAGGAGGACTTTTAATACGCTTTTTTTTGTGTCTTCTGAGATGTGGATTGAATTCAGATGGCTTTAATAGGATCAATAAGCAGGACTGCTTAACCAATCAAACTTTCTGTTACAGGAATTAGTCTGCAGCATCAGACATCAAAATATTAGGGGTAAAAAATATTTTTTTCGTTTTCTGTCTCCACTATATGTTCATTTTCTTTTTAGGTGGACAATAAAAAATATAAATTCATAAAATACATTTATAAAATATATACATGTCAAAACCTCAGTTTCAGCCTGTTGGATGTTAAAAAAAACAATAAATAACCATCTTCCAACCTGCTCTGCCGCTAGAAATAAGTTCTCCACTTCTTCTGCTCTCCTTTTCTCCTGCTTTGCAGCAGACGTTGGGAGAGGTGATTAGTGAGTGCAAACAGGTGAGCTGATTGAGAATTCAGAGTAGGTGGTGAGAAGAGGAGCCGGAATGTAAACAGTTGCAAAATTCAGGAGAACATGACAAAAACTACAAGAATACTCAAATACACTGCAACAAAGCATGAAGTAGGAACTGAAATAAAAACCCAATAACATGCCCAAAAGGATATTTTTAAACTTCAGCTGAGAGCACTGTTCTATTTGGAGTCTTACATTTTTCATAGAATGCTAAAAGCAAACATATTGAGTGATTTAACAAATCTTAAATGACCTTTAGTTTGTGCAGCACTAGTCCACATGAATTAACCCAAAAGGGAGACCCAACTTTTTCCTGTCAATTGCAGTTTGTGTCCTGATGTCTGAGTACAGAATGCATTTAGTCACAGCATCCTGTACTTGTGACCTTGTGTTCTATGACAGTTTGAAAAAGACTTGGTGGGAGGAACTGAACTGCATGTTCAATGTTGAGGATGGTTGTGTGAGACCTTGTTAACCACTTCCTGTTATTGTCTGTCTCAGGAAGTATATGGCCACTACATTAAATAGGAAAGATAACACGCTTTCATTTCTCTTCTGTGTGCATGCTCATGACTTTTAACTGACAGGCACAAAATATCTGGCACCGTTTGCATCCCCCCTCCCTCTAAGCACACGCAAACAGTATTTTTACACTTTTGAGGACCGTTCATTGACTTCCATTCATTTCCATGCATTTATATGGCCTAACCCTGACCCCTTACCCTATACCTAACCACCCCAGTACATGCTTAACCCTAACCCTAATCTAAACTCAATTCACAACTTAGTCCTAAACCCAACCCCCAACCCAAAAATGAAGTTCCACCATATGAGGACTAGTCTTTGGTCCCTATAAGGACTACTGGTCTTGACAAGGTAGGTGTGTATACCGGAAACTGTCCTAAAAAGGTAATAAATACAAGCACACACACAGACACACACATATCACAGCTGAGCATAAAGCAAATTCATGTGTTTCCTGTCAAGTACTGCATGCATTATGTTCTTTGAAAGCCAATTCCCAAAATGCCTCTTTCATAAAGCAAAAAAAATAATAATTATTTGTGACTCATAAATAAAAGAATAGTGCCTTTCGGTGGATAGCTTGTAGCTGCTTTTGTCATCACTGTTAGCTTTATTATGATGAATTTACCAAAGATTCTGTGGTGGTTAGCTTTGAAAAACCACAGATTAGGTGCAGTGCGGAAAATAGAATACAGATGCTTGACCAGAGATCAAGGAGAATAGCAAATAATTTATGATAAAAGGCAGCAGGAATGTAATCAATCTGGATCATCAAGCTATTTGTCTGATACTTCACATGGGAATTGTGATGAAATTGTGATGACACTTCACAGAAGTGTTGGCAATGAAGCAGTCTGATGATAATGATGATATTGTTCAACCAGCATGACAGCCATGATATGTAAATATGGCTGCCAGAAGTGCCAGTGGTACAAACCATAACCATGAGTTGAGATGCAAATGATAAAAACTTTAAATGTGATCATTAATTGCACTTTTTTTCATTATGTGCACAGTTCTGTTTTTTTTGTCCTGCAGATGTCGGTGGAATTAGATGTTCATTGTTGTAGCAGCTGTGGTGGTGGCCACACACACCTTCTCTGAGTGTGTATGTGGTTTCTATAACATTAAACCGATTTAGCAGACAAAAGAGACCTACAGAACGAAAGAGCATAGAACATAAGTAATGTATTGATTCACTATTCTCAGCAAGCTTTTAGTACAGATGGTTGTGAATATCTTTTATGACTGATTATATTAACCTAGGGCTAAAAGCACTGAACTTCAGTCACAGAAGAAAAAAAATGTAAATCAACCTATTTAGTTATTGCACACAGTGTTCACATTGTGCAGGATTTGTGTTGTAAACTGTGTGCTGAACACAGACATCTGTGTGTTGATGCAGAATTGGTTTTACTCAAGTATTTCTGTGTCACCATATTGCTTTTGTGAGGCTCAGGTGGAAGAGTGGTCGACTCCTATAATCTGCAAAGTTGTTGGTTTCATTCCAGCACATTTAAAAGTGTCCTCGGGCAAGACACTGAAAGCTGTTGTTCTTTTGCTTTAAAAAGATCCAGCTAAAGTTGTTTGGGGATTTGGTTAAAAAAAATGTCTTCCAGGTGTATTTCCAAGGTGGTATTTTTTATTTATCCCACCTTGAAGGTGTTACAAACAATAACTGAGCTCAATGTGGTATTTCCTGTATAGAAACAGCGTTTTAACACATCCTTTTATAAACACTGAAACGTACCACGTTTACGACTGACTAAGTGTGAAATAAATAATACAGCATATGCTTATTTTAAGACAATAATAATAATAATAATAATAATAATAATAATAATAATAATAATAATAATAATAATAATAATAATAATAATAATAATACATATTTGAGCTCTCAGGGGCCATATAACATGATTTGCTGGGCCATATTTGGAATGTGGGCATGGGCGTAACCGCCATAGGTACAGGGTGGGACATGTCCCCCCCACTACCCATATCTGTGCACTCTGTCCCTCCCACTTTTTTCAGCCGAAGCTGAATAAGAAGACCTTTAAAAAAAATGTGTCCCCCCCACTTTTAGGAGGGTGATTCTTGAATGCGGGCATGTGGATAAGGGAGATTTGCTTTGGCTTTTTCTTGTGTGACGCAGTTACAGACGGATGAACGGAAGAAAACCGACAAAGAAAACACCAGGTATTGTCTCATGTAGTGGTGGCACGTAATAAAAAAAATCTTCCTGTTCTCTTCTTGTTACAGTGATTATCATACCCAGTCAAGAAATGTTATTTTCTTTTTATGAAGTGATTTCTGAAAGCAAAAACTAAAAAAAAAAAACCTGTTTACAGGTTTAATTTGAATAAGCAGTCAAGAGTGATAAACCATATTTCACAAACTTTATTGAAGTTGCTTTTTCTTTTGTTAGCAAAGCTGCATTATGCTCTGCCAACACTTTTTTCAAGCTTCCTATGTGTGATGAGCTTGTTTTATTATTTAAAAGAAAGAAAAAAAAGCTGGTCTGGTGATGCAACTGAATGTAATGTCTAATTATCTTCCACTATATGTGTGTTATTATGCTGCTCTATTATTTTAAATCCACGTAGTTATTTAATTATTACTGTTTGAGTTGTAAACCATCAAACTCACGAATGGCGCATGTTGACACAAGCAACGTTATTTTTTTTTCACTCATTTTATAAATTTATATAACTATTATGTGTTATTATAGTCTCTCAAATCTAGAGTGAAGGTGCAAGTTTAACGCGGGGAGAAGAATAGCTGTTGCTGATATAAATAGAGTTGGCTGATGTAAGAGAGATAGAATGAGATAGTATCAGCACTGGGGTCGCTTTGAACAAACACAGGGAGGGCACCAAGAACAATTATGTGTGTAAAGAAGATAAAAGCCAACCCCTCAGCATGACGTGCGTGTGAGTTGAGCTTACAAGCATGTCCATGTTCATGTGTGTCTGTGGATCATCTTAGTGATGGGGGAGGGGAAACCTAAAGACCTGAAACTGAGCGACTCTTGCTTTTCACCCCTTAGAGTGCTGGCTGCGTTCGAGCTGGGGGAAAAAACGGGAATACGCAGGAGACCCTTACCTGCTCAAAACACCATTGCATACGGTGTTGTCTTCTTTGTCACAGCCACACGCCCATCTCCCAAATGTATTGACTCAAACTCTACGCACTTATGCTGCTCATTCACAATAACAATCAACAGCCACTGCACAGGAAAAAACTGACAGTCACATGGGGTTTAAACTGAGAGAAAAACAGTTTTTGTAAACAGAGAAAGCAGCCATGCAATCATATAGAACTGGGAAATGAAAAATACTTACGTAAGACATTTGAATTGCAATTTATATACTTCTGCAATTAAAACAGTGTCGAGAAATTAGTCAAAAATGAACATTTATTCTGTGTTTGAAGGCATTTTAAATGAGACATCATGCAAAATCTACTTGTTCAATGCACTTTGTTGTGTACTTGGAGTCTCTAGGAGGGCAGGAAATTTGAATTTAGTTTCACCAGATGCTGCATAGATGTCAATATTAATATTTGTTTTATGTTTATTTTTCCAACCCATTCAGTTTTCTATGACATTTTCTAAACTATAATGTCAAATTATTTATGACAAATAAGTTATGGACTTAACAACTACAATTTGGTCATCGTCATTCTCCTCTGGCTCCAGGTCAGACAGGCTGGATGGACAAGTCTTCTGTTGTTGACGTCTTTTAATTCATTCGTAAAGAAAACGTTTCTGCCCTGCTATATAGCCTTAGACCCTCCTATCAAACTAGAGCGAACCGGTCTGGAAGCTGAAAGGGGATGAGAAGCACCTCATTCAGATTTGAAGTTACAGCGTTAAAACTAGTTGATTTGAGACACATCTCAGAAAAGGGGTGAAAGAGGGGCTATTAAAGTTACAATAAAAAGGAATTCAGACCAGCATCACGGTTCCACTTTGTATAGCCCACAACTGAATGATTTAAATGTAATAAAGAAAGATTTAAAAGCATGATTTGATCCCCTTTAACCCAGTTTTACTTCAATTTATTTATATAGCAAATCACAACTAAGGTCATATCAGGGCACTGTATAAAAACCTTCACACACATTATTAAATTAAAACAAGAAGAGACAGAATATAAATGGAGTCTTCTATATACACCCGTGTCACACATTTAAAATTAGATTATTACCCCCCCCCCCCCCACCACCATCTCTAATCTCCATCTATAAAATATATATAAAAAGGTAAGAGAACACTTTTTAAAATAGCAACACTGTTGTGTATGTACAGAACAAATGTGCATTAGTTACGTTAACCATATGCAAACAAATCTTCACGCCGTGGGGTAATCAACTGCAATCCAGTTTATGCAAAGCAGGTCATTTGCCATGTTGCTAATATGGATATCATGCCTCTGATGCCTCTTAACTTTAATCTCTTAGCAACATAATGCTCTGGTTTCATCACAGCGTCTATCTCACTTTGGTGACTTACTGTAATGAGGTTTCTGTTTGAATTTCAATGTGAAGCAAGTTGAAATCTCACCTGCTTTGGAGTTGATGATGAAATACCCGAAGCCTAACTCTGGACAATATCGGAACATTTCCAAAAAGCAAAAGAAATGATGCAAAATTGGTCCAAAGAAAGATTAAAAGGCTTTCCTTCTTTTAAACTGTCAGGTTGGCTTTGCTTGAGCGATGCTAAACATTTGTGGGTACCATTGTTGATCTTGCCAAGAATGAATAAAGCCATTTAGAATAATGTGATGTGATTGAAACATTTTGCATCATTTAGAAAAAGCTACTACAGTTGGTTCAGAAGCTTTGCTTTACAACTTGACTAAAAATGACAGACAGCTCTCTGATACCATTGGGCCGTCCTTAAAGTTGACCACTGCCTTCAGTTTTTGCCTGCGCGTTACGAAACAGACAATTCAGCTGATCAGCCAAGAGAGCATGTTGAAAATCAGCAAGAAATCAGAACTGATGCCAAGCAGCCCTGCTCATGCAGCGACAAGGGAACTATCGCTCAGCAGCTTCATGCAAAAACATCTTTGTCATGACACATGGCTGAACCACAACTCTATGATGTGAAAACATGAAAGGATTTTTTTTGAAGAACATCTGTACTTGTATACTTCTCTCTAAATATAGACCTGCATTTATCAGGAATATCTCTCTCAAAATGCCATTTGGAAATGCTGTGACCCTCATGTGGTTCAAGGCGCAGACTCGGGAACTCATTCGGAGAAATGTTGGATGATGTAAATGGGTAAGTGTAGATAAGGTTGAATATAAGTGGTTTTGTAAAAAAAAAAAGGAAAGAAAGCAATAAAAAAGTGTGAATTTATTTGCAAAATATTCACCACACATCTAAATATTGTTAGAAACAGATGTGAGAGCCTGCTTTTGTTTTTTTTTAAACTCTTGCAATTGCAAGATGACAGTTTTGTGCATTCTGTGAACAAAGACACACCCCTGTGGAACAGCATTTTGAGTCACAATACGTACATGCGTGTGATAAACACCCAAGCTTGTCCAAAAACAGAGACAGACATGTCTGCGATGAATGGAAGCATGTCCTGGCTGGTCTGCCTGGAAGCAGCACTGGGAGAGCCTGGGGACTGAATGAAGGCTTTTGAGTTCTGGCTGGTGCGGGGGCAGGTCCATTGTTAAGGACAGCTGGGCCTGTTGTTTCTTGCTTTCTCTCTGGGGGCAGTGGGTACCCAATACGAGGGGATTGGGTTTCGACAGACTCCCTCCAACCCTCCGAGCGCACAGACAAAAACACACACATGCACATGTGTGGCAGCACGGACTGTCTATCACGCTCTCTGAAGTCTCAGCGTGTGCGTTCACAAAAGCCATTAGATTTAACAAGTATGTATTTAAAGTACAGAACCATTATTATGCTGCTTAGAAGTCTGAAAACATATATAAATATTTCTACATTTTTAGCTGGATAAAATTACAGGTAGTTAAAGTGAACTTCAATAAAGCAAGAAAATTATGCTCAGCAGTGATGTCATTATCTTGTGATTGGTATGTGGACTGCATAAGGCACTTGACTTATTCTGCTTTATGTTTTTTTTTTTCCTAAATGGACCTTTCAAACAAGACACACACAGAGTTCATTCTTGTTGCCACTTCATGTTCATCCCTTCTCCCCTTTCTGGATTCCCACAGTCTCCTTCCTTTCTGCCCTGCTGAGAGCTTCACTGTGATTGGATGAAGTGTGGCTCTCTGCAGAGTGTGCTGTCTATCACTTTACTTGTGGCTGAAGAGGGGAGTGGAATAAAGCTCCCAATCTGGGTTATTAAAGGCTATTTTCATCCCTGTCTGTTTCTGTGGGCTCACGCTCCAAATATAGATCTGGCACAAGTGACGCTAATGAAACATGTCCCCTTTTTTTCCCCTGGTTTAAATCTACTTATGTAATCCCTTTCTTGCAGTGAAAGGAATTAGTGTTACCATCCCATCTAGGTTTCATTCTGTAGTTGTCTTCTATAGTCACTGTCAAATTTGTGCTGTTTTTGCTTCCATTGTATAAAAGATGGGAATAAAGACATAAAGAGCAATGTGATTCAATTTGGATAGCACATTTAAAAAAATGCAGGATTTGACCTACAAGTTCTTGTCATTCCAGTTCAGGAATCAGAGAGTGACACCAGAAATCTTTAAGCTACTTTGTGTCTTTTGAACACACAAATAAAGCGCTGCTCCAGCAGACTGAAGCTGCATAAAAAAGTCTTTATAAAATGTACCTGATGTTCTACCTGATGTTCTACCTTCTGTCGTACATAAAAAGGGGGGAAATGGTGAAATAGAGAAAGTGCATTTCTTTAAAACAAAGAGATAAGTTTGTATCTCACTGGACTGCGACTTGGAGAACATGTGTATTTTCCAGGCACATACAAGTTCAATCCTATACCACAGTCAAGTAACAATAGCCGTGTTTCCATCCAATTTTAATTCGAATTTTGAGCGAATTTGAGCAATTTCGCAAAAAGGAAAAAATGAAGAAATGCGAATCAGACTTGTTTTCATCAACTGGCTTGAAGCAAATCAGTTACGTCAGACGCTTGTGCGTAGTAAACAGGAAGTATAAGTCGCTAAATTTGAAGGGTCCACACATCTTAGGATAATGAAGAGAAGTAATCAGGAACGCGTTGCTACTATCGGGAAAGTTGTAATTATTCTGTCATATCAACTAGTTTTGGTGATGTTAATTGGTGTCTGCAGACGTAGAGAAAGCAATTTAATTCTTGTCACGTTACTGGAATAACTGAGAAGACACAAACAGCGGGAGGGTCCTGCTGCCAGTCGCAGCTGCAGCCGACCCGAAACTGGTACCAATACCGGGGAACAGCTGATCAGCTACAAGAGGTAAATGTTCGCTACGTCACAACTTATTCGGCTTAAGTGTTTTCATCTCTCCCTTTGCGCATTAACTCTTTTTCTAAAAACCCTAAAACCACCTCCAGTGAGCGTATCAACTTTTATGCACATCCAGAGGAAGTTTTTTCGAATCAAGCCGTTTCCATTCACCTTTTCTGATGCTATACTTCAAAATGCGCATCAAGAAACGTTGATGGAAACACGGCTAATGTTACATTCAGTTAAATTTGACTTTGCATCAAAACGCCTTGAAACACTTTGAAATTAGCCTCTGTCTCTTTAAGAACTTCCTACCACTTCCGACACACCTACTTTAGTGGGTGTTCACAGCTCGGCTGGAGACTGAGCTGCAGGAAGGAGCTTTGGATAAATAGGAGGTGCTTTATACCAGCAATCGTTGAGGCAGCTCCACATGGCAACCAGAGGAGATTCAAGGATGCATGAATGAGTCAAAGCAACTCTCTGGGTATGGTTTTGATGAGGGAGTGACATTGTAACATAGATGCTCAAAAAAGTCGATTTTGCATAATACTCCAAATCATAAACTTGGGGATGGATGCCAAGGCAGACACAAAACAAGACAAGGTGGGTATGATGTGGGCAAGAAAAACTGTGCACGACCAAGAACGCAGCTTCTGCAAACCTTCTGTCTGAACTGTCTGCTCACGCCTCAGCCACGTGGCTCATTGGTAACTTGGTCATAAACACCAAGTTCAGTGAGACTGCAAATGAAAATTCACATATTCTTGCAACTTTCACACAATTTTGAGTCACAAACTAGTCTCCCAACAGCTGCAGCTCAGTGAAATGCTACCCTTGACAGTTGCTTTGTTTTGACCTGGTTTTAGCAGCAAAAATAGCAACTGATGCAAAAAAAAAAAAAGAAAAGAAAATCACTATAAAATCATATTTTTGGGGGGAATCAAGGTGCAAATACATTAAATAACTTCTGTACAAAGAAGACAAATATGTTGTGGACTCTTGGGAATAATACATCATTTTAAGATTCTCAATAGCTGCATGAGAGCACGTGGCAGAATTCTCCTGTCTGTTTGCTGAATGGAGGTACTTTGGGTCAGTGGAGCAGCTGGTGACTGGGAGGAAGAACTTAACCAAGCCTCCTTTGTGGATCAGCTGTTTCTGGCTGAGCTTTGTCATTCTAAATTGGGTTCTTTACATCCAGAGCCTGGGGAGGTTTTGACATGGAAATGGAGGACTGAGAGCCCCAAAGCTGCTCGACTATGCACTAAAATGCTATACGGGCCAAAAAAGAAAAAATAGATCTCTGAGTTGTACCGCTGGAGGGATGAGAGGAGGAACCAAGCAGGATCACAGACTGAAGAGTGATACATCGTCTAGAATTGTCTTAACAACTGAGCTTTTGTCTGGGCAGCAAACAGGACTCACCCTAATAAAACTATTCATGAATGTTCTGGGATGTCAGTGTGGGCATGCAGTATGTACATGTAGGCATAAAGACCTACTGGATGTTATATGAGGAGTAATAAAAGAGTGATATAAGCTTGGCAAAATGAAATACTTCCTACCTGGCAGTTCTGAAAATAAAAAGTTATAGCAAATGGACTGTACTTATATGGCTTTTCAAGCCAACCAGGCTACTCAAAGTGCTTCACAACACAATCTGTGCCCTCATGCATCCACACACACGCTCATACAGCACTCTAATAAATCTCTACAAAGTTAATCTGAATAAATCAATCTGCAAAGTCAAATCAGACCATGTTCATACACCAATGGAGGAAACATCAGAGGCAACAAGGGGTTCAGTGTTTTGCCCAGGGACAATTCAACATGTGAACCTTCGACTAGCTTGTTGGAGGACTGCTCTAACCACTGAGCCATGACTCTGATGCTCTAAACAAGAAAAAAAGGAAAAGATGATTAGATTCTACTTCTATATAAACATTTTTTTTTATTATAATCATAGCCAGAGAAACTGTCCTCATGTGTCTACATCACTGTGTAACACATGTGGACAGAATTCAGTCTGGCCCATTTTTTGGAGTTTTGTTTGAAATTATATCTTCTTTTTTCTCTGTGTTTTTTGTCGTTCCAATGCACACAAAGGAAATAAACAACAAAACATTTGTAATTGCAATGATTTTCTTGGAGAAATACTTCATTTTCTGGAATAAAATTTCAGGGGTGCCAACTTTCCACCATGTCTCTCTGAACACAAGTGATCGCACCTGAGAGGAAGCATGTTTGTAACTATTTGTTGTGTTTCACAAATATCTGTAATTGCTTCATGCTTTCAGTCACACACATTTTAGCAAATCAATTTAAAGCTTTTAAACGACAAAAGGGCCACACTTGTACGCATAGTGCCTTTTAAACCTCTTCAGGTTCTGCGAAGCACTTTGCAGTGTGTCTCATTCACCCACTTACACTCATTCAGTGCTTTTCTGTTAAGCATTTTACGTTCTATATCCAGGACTTTTATATTCTCACTCATACACCAATAATACATGCACGCTTGGGGGCAGTGAAGGGTTTAGGTCCAAGGACACTTTTTGGCTTGATGCAGGATCTGGGGATCGAACTCCAATCCTCCAATTAGAAGATGACCTATCTGTCTCTGGGCCAAGTTAACTGTGTTTTAACTTGCATATCGCTGAACCATGTAAAAATGCAGAAACAAACTCTAAGCAGGATAAACTCAAATGCTAGCTCCTGTAGTTGCAAGAACAGCGAGTGGAATTTCCATAATCTTGGGGAAGATGTTGCAAAGGAAGGAAACGAGGGAATCTGAGTGGTCATTAGCTGTGTTTCCATTGACCATGAAAATGCGCAAATTAGAATTTCGAAAATAAATTTGCTCAATGGAAACACG